>JANZLQ010000022.1:25838007-25928418 GCA_026212715.1 Elanus axillaris | reverse complement strand
GGGGGGGGCCTGTCCATCCCTGACACCTGGGAGTGCTTGCCCTCGGCCCTTATTAATTGTTGCATTTTTGTTTACAGCAACATCTAAGAGCCTCACCTGAGCTGGGGTCTGTGAGAACAGGCGCCTCAGGCAGCGCTCACAAGAGATCTGCCTCAGATGGCATCATTTCATTTATCCACTGCACTACCGGGCCTGGCAGCGGCCGCCATCTTAAGGATGCCATACACCTCTTCCGCCTTCGCTGGCTCAAGAGCCGCTTGAGGGTACCTCAGCACGAGCTGGTGTTGAGCAGCATGGGGGTGACCTAGTGGCATCGAGGCCAGGTGGCATGGCGGGCAGCATGCCTGCTCGGCCCACGCCACCATGATTTCAGACAGGCCTCTCCGCTAGCCAACGACAGGCGCAAAGGTTTTACGTATTCCTCTATTCCAGATTGCCTTGCGAAACAAAAGCTAGCAGCAGGCTTCACTGCGCAGCTCAGCACCAGCTGACCAAAAAACCTGAAGGGAAATAGGAGCAATGGAAGCATTTCTTCGTGTTTTCGTGTGCCTCTTGTTGCTAGGAAAAATATTTCCTTAGTATCTCTGCGGGCTCTGCAAGTCAGCATCGGTGGAGCTCTGCTGGTTGCCAGAGAGTATAAAACAGCAAATGTCAGGAAAAAAATAGGAAGAAGTAAAGCTTTAAGAATGCGCCCCATAATGAACGTCTGTCCCCTCAGTACTGCCCCTCACGCAGTCAGTAAAGACATGCGCACTTCCTTTCTTTGCTGGAACAAATCTTGGGAGCTTCTTCCCAAGGTACATTGTCTAAGCTATATTATTTTTCTCTCTGTTTTTTTTTTTTTTAGAAGCTTGAAAGCAGTTATTTGTGTCAGGGCAGCACGTGGTGGAGGAGAGCCCTTGTTTACTAAGTGCTGAGCAAAGGAGCCTGCATTTTGAAATCTGCAGAAGAAAAAGGGTGGGAAGGGACGCAGAGGGGCAGAGCAGCCCGTCCCCAGTGGCAGCAGAGCCCAGGTCTCCCACTCCCCCTCCCCTGTGCCGCCAGTGGTGCTTCTAGTCATAAACGGTACCAGATGCCCCGGAGAAGAAGGCTGAAAAAATCGCCGATGTGGACGCTCTGAACCCTGCCTGCCATTTCAGCTGAGCACGGAGGCCTTTCACGTATCCACACAGCTGAGACTGGTGATGGCATCAGTGGGTTTCAACCTTTCTAGAGGCCAAAGGATAACTCATTTCCTAGGCCAGTTATTCATCCATCTTTCTGCTAACAGCTGGGGCCAATGATGATGATGAACGGCTGGGGGTTGGAGCGTTTGAAAGCTGGTTATCATTGAATTTGCTTCATACCGACCACAGAACAATTCAGTGTATCTGCTTGAGCTGGATATTTAACCCCCATTAAACAGTTTCTAGTCCCCACTGACCACCCTCCAAATTGTCCTGTGGCTGCTCCCATCGCTGACTGCTGTTTAAGTTCTCACATGGTGCTCTTTGAATTTTCAGTTTTTCACAATAAAGTGGTCTTCCCTGGTTTCTTTGCATTGTTTTATAAGCCATTTGTTTTTAAGTAAGACTCTTTTTCTCACAAAAAGAAAGAGCAAGACTTTGTCTGAATACAAATCCCATGCCCAACAGTGTGCTGACATTTGTGCGCAGAGATGTACTTTCCAGTTTATTCTATTGTGCTTTACTTTTTTTTTTTTTATAGTTCAGTGGAAAGTTTGGATGATTCCAGGCATGTATCCTTTAACAACACCACCACAGAAATAGCCTGAAAAACCGGAAATACATCTTAGTCTTGCCAGAGGAATTATGGGTTGTTGGTTTCTTACTTTTGCCTTTTTTAATGTAAGTGACCTCAAAAAAATAGAGAAGATTTTTATGGCTGATAAGCAGAGATTAAACTCAGGTGCAGTACCAGCAGCTGTGCTTTCCTCCACCTGGATATGTTAAATCAAGTGCAGGATTTCTGCTGTCTCAGCCACCTGTCTTCCATCGGGGCGAGCAAGCGGCTCCTGTTGCAGCAGGTACTGGTGTCCACGGAGGACCGTGGCCCCACTTGTGGTGGTACGATTCCAGCTATGAGTCCTTGCTGATGTCCAGGAGAGGCTGAGTACGCGGGAGGATTTAAGAATCTGAATACTTCCGTTGATCTGGGTGTAAATTCCCACAGGCAAACTAATTGCCAAGTTGTTACCTGGCCAAACTGGATTTGCCCCAGAACACCCCAGCTAAAGGGTTGGCGCATTAATCCACGGCGCCATCTAGCTCCCACAAAAGGAATATTTTCAATAGCTCTTCCTACATTATTATGACTCAAACCTTATCCAGTATTTTGCACAGAAACACGGAAGATGATAACAAGGAGGAAAAATGAATGTTATTGTTCTCACTCCTTTGACCTCCTGGGGACCAAGAGAACTGGAGCATGGCAAACCACCTTGCAGTCCCTCCCATACCTCTTGGTGGCTCTTCTTTTCTGACTCCAGGAACGACAAGTGGCTTGACCCAAATGTGGGCAGAAAACCATTTCAGGTATGCAAGGTGTCCGTTCCCCCCCCTTTCGTCCCCAAGTACCTTTCACCCTCTGCCTCCGCAGCCTGCCCCGCAGCTCTGGGCAACCTGGGCCACCAATCTGCAAAGGGCAATGGCTGGCACCAGCTGTTTCAGAGGAACGTGCCAGCAAGTTGATGCTTCGACACTATGAAAGCAAAGACAAAAATCATTGCAACAGAGCTTTGGTTTCCACTAATTACGTATAACTCATGGGGCATATGTAATGTAATTTTTTTCTAGTGATATCATATCCACCATGGTTAAGCCAAGCATTTTCCATCTAAAATATTACAAATGATTGGCAGATTTCAGATACATGAGAGTTCAGACTCATTTCATATAAGGAAGCAAAATCTGAAGGCTGCCTATTTCTTCTGTCTGAATTATCCTTCACTCACCAGGCTCTCAGCCTTTGAGCTTATTTGCTAAATAGAAAGACCTCCGTGGTTTTCACTAAAAATTATAAGACACGGGGATCTGCTTGTAGCCCCAAAACAGAGCAAACGCAGGCTGAAATCACACAAGCCAGGAAATACTTGAAACCAGTGTGACAACTGTATAATCACAGGTAATATACAAGCAAAAGATCAAATTTAAAACTCCGACTGAAGCCTGCAGAACATTTGCCAACCTGCAAGTTAGGCTCCAGTGATGTATGGAATATATTTGCTCTGAGTCTATGCTCTGCTGTATGCCAGAAGCTTTTTAACCATCTTTACAAATATGTTCCCATCTTTTGCCAAGTGAATATACAGTCTTTTTCCCTCACGTTGGTACCTACAGTTGTTCTTACTAACTTCATGATTTCTGAGGCTGTAATTACTCTTGAATAGTCTCAAATGTTTTTTGTGATGCCCACCAAACTTAAATGCCTTCCTATTCTAACAAAACAAGTATCATCTGCATATTTACTTTGCACACATGTTTTATAAAAAGACCAAAAATTTGCTTAAAAATGGTTCAGAGATCAGCGGTATATTAGCTCTGCAGATTGGCAGACTATTCTGCTCTCCTGCATTTCTCTGCAATGAGTTGTTTCTCTGCTCTCCTCTGCCTCCAGTCCATGTCCAGCGTGACCCCTTCTCCTTCCACATAGCTGCCGCGCTTTGTCTGTGTCCTCAACAGTAGTGATTTTCATAAGCCTGGCCTGTTCTCTCTGCTGTAACGCTTTCAATATTATACATCATTCCTTTATGTGTTCCTAGGTCTTGCAAGACATCTCTTTCTCTGCAACCGCTCTCTCTCGCCGGCAGGCTTTCCTAGCCGTGGCTATTCCTCCAGGTTTCAGTTCTATACCCAAAATGCAAATTTTCACGCACTCTAGCCAGACCTCCTCAACCCATGCCACTCCGGGCTACACCTAGACCACAAGGCAAGAGTGTGCTGCGGCACAGCTCCTGCTGTCCAAGAGAAAAGGTGGCATTAAACCTGATAACCTGATGACGTGGCCAGGGCATGCAACCAGTCTGAATCTGCAAGTGCCTCGATAAAGACAGCAACTCTGTCAGCAGTACGTAACCCTAAAGTTCTTTTGGTCGTCTTCCATGCTCTCATCTCATTATTCCTCATCCTCTACATTACAAAGAACTGGGTAGGGTGAAATGCAGGCGCTCCTCTCTGGCTTTAAGTAACGACGTTTGATAACACAGCTCAAGTCTGAAAGGAGATGAAGCAAGACCAGAAGTTTTTCAATTGCAGGATGTCAATGCCATGCAAAATCCCACATCCAAGAAGAATGGATAGGAAGGTCCCTGCTACTACTTCTGTTTGTCATATTTAGTGCAGTCAAATACTGCCCTGGTGTTTGTTAATATTTGGGCTTGAGTGCTTGTCAAATGTGAATAAAGAGGATTCCTCCTTTTCCAGGGGTTGCAGCTGTACACAAAGTAAAAAGTAAAATTAAAACCAATTACTTTCACTAAGGAATGCAGGAAATGTCGTGATGTATTTTCACTGCAACCACTTGAAAGCAGAATTGCTGTGGAAATAGAACAACTCCAAACACACTGAACTTGCTGACTCAGTTGATCCAGAAGAAAAATTGCAAGTCAGCACTTTCAAGAAACAGCAGTACCAAATGTACCGTATCTGCAACACTGATGTAATGTGCATTGCAACATCATGCTTCCCTGAATACTGCACTTACGAGGTTGATGAGCCACAGCTTTTAGATGAAGCTTAGGATCTGCGGCAAATTACATAAGAGAGTTTTCCTTTATAGTTTAGACTGTCAGACTTTGGACCCACCCAAATCCTTAAGGAACGGGACATTTAAAGGGAGCAATTCCCTCCAACTTCTTTCTGACTAATCTGAGGCACAGATCAAATTTAAAACGAGTGCAGATCTAGCCAATTCTGCTAATGTATCCAGAAGTATCAGCATTACAGTATTTTCTATTCAAAACAGCTTATGCAAATAATTTTCTATTATCATATGCAAATGATTGAATCGCTTTTTGCCGTTTGATAATTTTTCAAATTATTTCCTAATTTTTATGAGCAACTTCTAAGCAAAATATTAAAAGTGAGCACACCTTCACTTTAAATTTTCCATTTGAATATTCTACTTTGTAAGTGTCCATAAGAAATTATTAGCAGCTTTTAAAAGCCTCTTAACAAAGAGAGAAAATATTCTAAGTGGGAAAAGCACTTAGAATATATTCTTAAGCACTCAAGCAATTCACTGGAGTCTGTACTCTCTACCTGTGTTAGGTGAGAGAACAGAGAGTGATACACAGGGGAAACAGGTCATGAATCAAACTGGAGATGGGTTAAGGAGTCTTTGTCCCAGCTGCTATTACTTCAGGAAAACACAGGAAACAGCTAAGTTTGTAATTTTTCAGTGGTGAAAGTTGAGACCAAAGACTGAATTCAGGCATCTTAGTTAATGTAAGAATTATCCAGCACACGGACCTGTCTCCATAAGCAGCATCAGAAAAACAAGGTGGCAGATAAAAGTGAATTACCTTCCAAGAGACAAGAAAGAGGCCTAAAAAGTAAGTGAACAAATACAGACTGAATATAAACAGAAAACAAAAAAAAAGCAAAAGCTTCTCCTATTCTCTGGTTTATACACCTTTCCTCCTTAGCTGTTTCTACTCATTTTACCTATTTAATTCACAGAAACATTGTATGATAGGTGAACTTTTCTGGTCTATGGAAGGATAATAGAAGAAAAAGGTACAGAGGAACTGTGGAATAATAGTGCCTGCCTTAGTATTATAGTACATTTCTGTGTCCCTGCAACTGCTATTCGAAAGTTTAATGATCAAGAAGCATGACATTATGTAATTGATTTATGCCAGATATTAATAAAAGTTATTTTTAAGGAAGGCAATCTTATTTAAAATGTGAGTTGTAGGGTTCATTTTATCTTTTGCACATTTGACAACTGTGAAATATAAAGTATCCATAAATATAGAAACCCCCTTGGACTTTTTTTTTTTTTCTCCTCTCCCCTTTGTTTTGTCCTTCTAAAGTTCACACCTTGCTGCTTCTGCTGAAGAAAATTGTGGAAGAGAACTTTATTCACTACTAACAAAACCCCAAGATTTCAAGGGGGTTTTTGTGGTCTGATGAAGTTGGCCACTCTTGAAAAGTCTGGCCTTACATTCTACTGTTCTTTTCTCAGACAAGTATTTCCCTATAGTGTCAGAAAACCTTGACGCTGTTCTGCTACAAGAATAAGGCAAGAAGTCGGAATGTAATTTGAAAAAGCAGAGAGCGCACAGAATACTACCAGAATTAAAAGAATGCTACAAAATACCAGAGTCCACTTCTTAGAAAAGCACTGCTTATTCTAGAATAGTATCTCTTGCTTTTGTTTTCCAGGAAAATTGCCATGACCACGTAACCAGCAGAATGAAATAGCTTGGTTATTCTCATAGAAAGTGAGCTTTAATAATGGTGCTTATTCCCCTTGAAGAACATTTCTGGATACTAGACACGAACATTCTGCTTTTCTACTGACATTTCAGAATGGTGCCAGGAGAGCCGTGATTCTAACCATCAAAACTGCACACTGAGCTGTTGCAATATATCACTCGTGAGCAGCTGACAGACCAAGTGTTACGTGTGGGGGCTATGCGGCTGTGCCATTGGACTTGGGATGGCTGTGGTCTCTGCAAAAGGAAAGAAACACTCATCAGAAGAATAAGATGAAAATCGGCAGCAGAATTACTCGTGGCCGAGGAGTTCTCCAGCTCTAGCTATGATTTACACGCTGTTCTTTATATGGCTTGGCTAGTTACTCGCCTACACTTTTGCTGAAGAATACATCACTGAGAAAGTGGGTTTATGTAATAATAATGGCAATTAGTACTGATACAGTTATTTTATTTCTTAAGCTCAGGGATAACTGCGTTCAAACTTGTTTCTTTTAAAATACTGAAAGCAAACTTGAAATGTCCCATACTTTTAATTCTTTGCATGACTGTGACCTTGTCTTCAAGCCTTGAAATACAAGGGAATTTAAGCTAGAAGTGGCTCCAAGAGGAAAATAAAGACTGAAACAAGAATACATTAATTCAAGTGACATTTAGGTCAGTACAATCCTTGATTCACTCAGAAGAAACCAGTTTAAAGTCCAAGCAAGCAATAAAGTTGAGTGGCAAAAGGCAGTTCCAAGCTAGCACTGTGAAAGGAAAGAGAGAAATCACTGCATTAGAATCTTTGTTTCTTCCAATTTCAAGTAACAGATGGAGGACAGCGAAGCTTGCAAAATTATTATTATTTATTTCTCACACAATAGGTGCCTTAATCTGGTGTCACAGCATGGACCCTTAGCACGTTTTTTACCCTTGTTTTTGTCCTTAAATGGCCCAAGGGGAGTTATCTTCTGATATGGAGGGGTTACATTTAACGTACATAGATCACAACCTCGCATCTAAAGCCCATTTTCATAGGCAAAAATCAGAAACCCGTTAACTTGCATTTTGTGTTTCTTCTCCACACGTTACTTTGCTTAACTGGAGACAGTTCACACATCCTGATATGGTACCTGCATGAATAGAAAGGAAGTAATGAAAGAATTCCTGTGGTTTGAATCAGTAAATAAACCAGAAAGTCTTTCTGGTGATTGTGGTTTCTGCGCTTAACAATGTGCTGTCCATCCTTGCTATTGCAGCTCTTCGTTAAGCCTTATATAAACTAAAACCTAGTTCTCAAAGGTATACATAAATACTTTCACTTCATTAAATGACTGTGAAGATGGTAGAATTCACAGAACATTTTGGCATGTAACCAGTACATGTGGTAATACGGCTACAGCAGATCTAGCCAGGTACTGTAACTACATTGTGGATTTTGAGCTGCCACACGCAATTATTTCTCGACATGCTTTCATACAATATATATACATGTAACTTTCTCCACTCTTAGATGGGTAGAAGCATCCAGAAACTCTTTTGAGCATGGACTGTTCCCGAGACATCTCCAGCTTAGAGAACAGCAGAAGAATATGGGCATCGGCGTAAAACAGTGCTATAAATATCTGCGTGTTGGATTCCTGGAACTGAACCTGTGTCGCTATGCAAAGTTTACCTGTATTCTTTTTACTGATTGTTTCTTAAGGATGACCGCCAATTTGATTTTCACTCCAGCTAATTATTCCCAGATGCTGTACATTTTATTCAGAATGGCAGCTAAACATACTAACCTGTACACCTGCTTTTTTCTTGCAGTATCAGCCAATAATCAACCAAAAAAGACACTGCAAACATAATCATAAAAGGTAGGTGAAATTCAAGCCTTGAAAAAATCCTCTTACTGTAATGAAAATTGTCTTCTCGGTTTTCCTTTTGTGAGAATTAGAACACAAGGAAGACGAGACCACCATATTGAATAAAATGTCCATGCAAGCTAATTTTTCAAAAATAGGCATGAACTATTTGAAGAAATTGAGACATGAAAACAAAGGGATTCTCAGGAAAATTTTAACTGCAACAGCTGACGTTATATATGTGCAATGGAATTTCTTTGAGAACGGATATTTGTACCTGTATGCTCCTTCAGGCAAGTAGACTCAAGTAGAAAATGCAGCTGATTGAAGGCATTCTGTGTTTAGAGGTATCACTGGAAAGAGAAACATTAATAATGGAATTTTTATGGAATCTTAGAGTCCAGGAAAGCTTCAGCAAGCTCTCAAACATGACAAAACTTCAGTGTTCATAGAAGAGAGAGCTTCTAATATCCCTACGCTTGTGAAATAATAGCAGCCATAATTCCCACAGCCTCTTTTTATCAGGGACAATGACATTAAAAATTGGTTCAGAGGAATTAACCCCCACCATTTTCAGTCTTGGTGTTTAGATTTAGCCTCCTTAATCCATCTTTAAGCACTTAAAAAGCAATAGCCTTCTTTTTAAATTGCTGACACCCTACATCTCCCACTGACTCGGGCAGGACTTGGATGGACTAGACACTTTGAAAGTGAATTTGATGAGGGTGCTCAGATGTTGATCTAATTTTGAAAGTGTTTACAAAATTCCTACTTGTTGACCTTTAGGTAGCCAAACCAACGTAAAGAGAGGAAATCCAGATTCCACTGAGACAAGGCTTGTATTTCACTGATGTAGTCACCAAGTATCCTACCAACGAATTAATAGTTAATATGCTACAGATTATCATTCAATGAAAACTTTGTAGAGACAAACATTTTATTCTTTGGAAAAGAAGTGATGAAAAATGAAACTACCTTTCTTAGCGCAGAAAAGAAAAAAATCACCTACATCAGAAATGTTGAAAGCAAATCAAACAAAGGATGCACTATGCTGAGGGACATGAATCCATGTACTTTCTGCAAAAATGCTTAGACAATAGACAATTCTGACAATTGAGCCTTTGTTTTCAAAGCAAGAAAAATCAACTTGGATTTACATTTTTGAATGGGTTGGTTTGATCGGAGTGCAGGGGCAATGACAGTCACTCAGAATATGAGACCTTTAATATTAGCCGACAGGTTTTTGTCATAGATAAGATTTGTAACAAAGACTACAGCATAAATTATGAAATTAAAGTGCAAAATAATTAATCTGCAAAATAAATATCTATATGCTTAACTCAAAGGAAACGTGTGGTTTTGCTTAAACACTTTGCTAGGTTAGAACTTACTTCAACTGTAAATATGTTCAACGTTACTAACACTTCTCAGGAGGAAAACTAGAAAACAGGGAAAAGATACCGGCTTTGAGAAATACTTTGTATTTCATAATTCATCTTCTCAGTAAAGTTGTCATGACAGCATAGAAGGCTCTTACTCTATTACAGTGGTTCCCAGGTGCTGCCACGTGTACTCACTCTAGCTGTTCAAAGTTTTATGACTGCACTTCCACACTTTCATTACCTTTTGCAAGGGTGAATCCTCAAGCGTCACTTCCACCTCTTCACTTCAAAGAGAGCACAAACACCATAAGAAGAGGCTGCTGGTTTCAATTCTGGTTAAAATGTACACAACGGAACTGGAGACAACCAGATTGTGCAAAATCTGAGGTCAAAATTCAGGAAGACATTTAAACTAATGGTGGCTTTAAGCATGCTAAGATTAAGCACATCCAGCATAGCAATACACGAATAAATTTCATGAATAGCAATACAATTAGACAAGAACTTTTCTGAGATTGAAGTCTGTTAAGTGCTGACAGCAGCACTGAATGTTTACCTCTGACTGATTTACTATACAACACTTTTTCAGCTACTATCAGAAGGAAGTGAAAAAAACTGGGGAAAAAAAAAAGAAAATAAAAGAAGATGATTCCTCCCACAGTAGTTATGCAGAAAGTCCTGTAACATCTGAATCACCTTCTGGTTTTAACTGTCTGTGACCTAAGCAACACCTAACTTCACTGACTTCAGTGTGACCTTAAAGGTCTGTCTTATGAATTAAGGCTTATGTTAGGGATCAGCAAATCTCAGAAGTTTCAGAATTCAGATAGATCAGATTTGGGTAGGAATTCCAACTATGTGACAATGAACCACGTCAAACCTCTAATTTCTGAAGCTGGAATTTCACTCTGCTAACAGTTCACAAGACCTAAAGAGATATCTCTCCAGCTCATATGAATCTAAGGTGGTGGGCACAAAATCAAAGAGCCGATTTCCATCTATTCTAGTGGGAGACTGTATTGTTAATAAAGAAAGGTTTGCACCATACATGGCTTTTGGGCTTTGCTCTTTCGATTCCCTGAGTAATAAGCAGCTGTGAGCAGAAACCTGTTGCACGCTAACACAAACCGGGCTGCGTGCAGAACACAGAAATGAGGCGGGCACCTCCACACTGGGTGGAAATTTGCATCCGCTCCATTGCTCGTATGAGAGGACACGGGTACCTTCTGAGCCTATTCATCACATTTGACCTTACGCTTTACAAACACCCTGCGTCAGCCCTCCAGAGGACTCAAACCCTCCGCAGAGTAAGGCAGCAGCCCTAGCCCTGCCCTGCTTCCCTTGTGTGCCCAAGAAGTGACTTTGTTTGGAATTTCAGTGCAGAAGGCCTAGAGCGGGAGAGGGGAGAGTCAGACGTGTCATTCAGAGACGGTTTCCTCACGACAAAGGGCACACGCTGGGAAACCTTACAGGCTACTGCTGCTGAATTGGGCTGGAGAGTTTGGTTCCATGGGGCTCATCTGGTCACTTTTAGGAATTTTATCTTTGCAGAAAAACAACAACAATGAAAAAACCCAAACCAAACATACAGCTATAAGTTGTAGTCTGCTTTTAAACATTTGGCCGGCATAGCAGCTTTGGTGAGAGGATGTGATTTTGGCAGGTGTAACTGCAACAGTAAAATTCTTACGTAACTTGTGCACTGAAACCCTGTTGCTGTTATATATAGTGTTATCTGGTCCAAGCGCTTTTCCTTAAGGCATACTTACGTTTCCCAGTCTTGCGGGTTTATAGCACCGCTGGCAGACTTCAAAGAGTCAACCTATTCTGAGGCAAAACACCTTCTGCTTAGAAAAAAAGATCATGCCTTTTTGAGGTGTTCTTACACAGATCTATAAATTTTGGTCTTTCCTGGGGACTGAAGAAAGGAAAATTATCTACTTGTTCTTAAGCTGAATTTTCTCCTCTTCATATAGTCCCATTTTTTCTGGAAGTTCTGCAGCTCACTGAAAGAAGCTGCAGAGGCGACAGGGTAACAACATTTGTTTACTGTGGATCTCCCTTTGAAGAGTAATTACAACAACATCATTCTGCATATCCGGAGGGTGGACTTCTTATCTCCCTGAAGGAGAAGGAGAACAATCACATATTTGATAAGTTCAAACAAAAGCGCGCACAATTATAGGAAGTGAAATGTTTGCTAGAAGAGGGCAGTTTATACAAAACCCACTTTTATAACCTCATTTATATATTTATTTCATGACAGCTTTCAGGAGCAATGTTCTGCAGCTCTGCAGTATCTCTGTTTTGTGGTGGCACACGAAATACTTTCCATGTGAAAAGTGACACCAAAGGGGAAACGCTCTGAGAAAACAGTCATTGCAATAACTTTGCTCAGTGGCTGCTTTCTCCCGCACCCATCTCTCACCCCGAGGCAAGGAGGCGTAGGTAGATCCGTACAGGCTGCCTTTCCACCTGTAGAACAGCGGAGAGAGGCGTGCAGGCAGCAGAGGCACTCAATTCCACGTTAGCTCTGGCAGAGACCTGCTGTTCTAGGCTCCCTGCTCTGCCCATTGCTACTGCCCCGAAGCAGCAAGGGTGCCCAGGAATAAAAATTACAGGCGGTTTGTCGTGCTGCGGAGGCTGCGCTCTCCTGACATGAAGGGCCAGGGTTGCGTGGCTGCAGGTACGGAAGAGGCACTGCCGACAAATGCGCTCACGTACACAGGGCATCATAGGCCAAAGGCAAAGTCCTTTACCGAAGTCATCCACCTCCAAAAAGATATTCACGGAAGGAGATTGGTTTGACACGTGACATTCACAGAATCGGTTCCAATGACCCGTATCACGCTACATAAAAACATACAGCACCACAACGCTAGGAGTGCATGGGAGCAGTGATCTGAATGTGTCTGGATTACGGGGGCGAGAGGAATTTTTTCCTGATGCAAGAAGCGGGAACTGAAGGGAGATTTTGCTTCTGTGCTTACCAGTTTCTAAAAACTCATAAAAACCTCTGTGTTTTAGAAAGACTTTTTGTCTTTGTCGTTTCCTTTCAGCAAAAATGTATTAGCTGGAAGTAAGGATTAAGCCAATCTGTAGTCTAACAAAGAACGTTTTCCATTTTATTGTGTTAGGGGCCTTTTTAACCAATTTTGGAATGTCTTACTAGAAACATCCTTATTTATTTATTTATTTATTTATGTATTCTTTCTACAGAAACCTGAAAAGACATTACTAATCTGATCAAATTCTATCAGAATTTTCTCCAGGAGATCATAATCTGTAAAATTAGACCAATGCCTCTCACATACTATTGTGACACTCAGGGGTATACTTTATTATAATCTGTAAAGCTTTCAGGTAGCCTTAGAAATAAGGCGACACAGCAGTGAAAACCGAGATCAGTCATCCATATACACGCATGTGTTGTATATCAGGAAAGTGCGAAGCCAGCAGGTGAAGTAGTTAAAGGACACAGAGCACTATCAGTGAAGAACGGGAGCTTGTATTTTCCTTGAAAGCCAGACGCGAAGTGCAGAACAGCAGCGAAGCAGTCTGTGAGCAGATGCTTCACCAGTTTGCATCAGCACCCAAACTGTCAAACGTCAAAAAAAGAGATCAAAATGGAAATCTCAGGTCACTGTTTTTTCAGATGAGATTGTTGTTACTTGCCATCTCTGATCAGGTCAGAGAAGAAAAAAGGCTCTACAAAAACATTTGAAAATGCTGCAGTGAGTTTGGTTTGGACACAGGGTAAAAACAAGCAAGCAAACATTTGCAAAAATAGCTCTTTTCTTACTACTTAGTCATCCCCTTACTCTTCTACTGCCTTTTCCAGTCATGAACTATTGTCACTTTTGTTTTGTTCTTGCCACATCAGATGCGGTCCTGAGAGAGGCTGCAAACTGTCCTCTTGCTGGATTTGGTGGGAGGTTGATGTGCAGGGACCTACATGTGGCAGCTGCAAATAACAAGGTTAGGTTATGCCCTCTTATTTTTAAGGGTGATTAATTCAGACCAGAACTGAAGCACTTTGGTGAGGCTGAATAATGAATTTTATGCTGCCGTTCTCCAAGTTGTTCCTGCTCTGTACAGGGGACAGTCTCACAACTCACTGATCAGTCCCCAAAGATGGTATTCAGGTATCATAATAAGAGGATCGGAATAAGAGGTACAATACAAGATTACAAATTTGACATGAGTGAACTCAACAGATTTGTGTAACTGTGGCAGCTGAAAGCTAAAACAATGAAAGGCAGATCCCTGTATACTCTTCTATAGACAAAACTAAGAGGTTTTGTTATCAAGTTCGCTGGGAAATACAGAATAAAGCTGTAATACACTTTATTGTCCACACCATTCAAGAAACCAGTAAAGATCTTACATAGTTTCCACGTAATGTCTCTGTTGGAAAACTTCATAAAACGTGATATATTAATTGAAATATCTTAATAAGAGAGGCTTTAGAGCCTTCTGAATCCATTTAATCTCTTGCAAGGGTCAGCCTTCTAGCTGATAAGTACAAGCTAAATGAGACTCTTAATTCTGTTATCTAAGCATAAGAAAAAAAATTTCCATGTAATAGTCTGAATGTAAAAAGAAAAAAAAAAAAAAAAAGAAAAAAGAGGCATTTCCTTCATGGATTGCTTAAGGAAGACTTCCTTGGTATTATCTGTAGCTTTCTTTTTTAAGGCAATCCCCCAGCCTGAAAATCCAGATTCCAGGGGGAGTGAGAAAGGTTTTGGGGGAGCTAGAAAGGTTTTCAGGATCAGATTGTAGTGTTTATATACAAAAGAATGCTAGTAAAGTTAAAGAGATAGGCACAAGACAGTGCATATCAGTAGGGTGTATTTATACCACAGTTACGGTGGTGTAAAGATACTTTAGGCATGTATAGATAAACCTAGTCGAAAGGGAAAATAAGTTACACAGGGCTCATTTCAATCTGTATAACTTTAGATCTTCATTAATGCCCTACCTGTGTTTAGCACTTCGAAAAGAAAAAAGGCTGATGACAGACAGCCGTTGTTCGCTGAACGCAAAAAGAAAGCGTATCGCCGACTTTGCTCGTCCTTCACTACCACTGCTCTCTTATTACTTATGGGGACGGGGACCCCTCCCGACTGAACAGCAGTCCTGTGCCCCGTCCACGCATCGTCACCAAGACCTGATGCTTCCATAGTTTGCACAGGGAATGGGGACGTTAACCTAAGGATCCTGGCCAGGTTCTCGACTGGGAAATGGCTCTGTAATGCTGCCTTCAGAGGCGGTCCCCACATCTGACATCTTACTGCGTACAGGTAGTCTTACGTAGACAAGTTTTTTGGATCATTTATGATGAAAGACTTATACAGTTGCATAAAAGCATGTATGTGCATCATTATCAATATTATACTGCCTTAGAGAAAAGTTTTATAGATAAAAACTCCCATGAAGACAATGGCAAAATTAGTATACATGCAGATTAAGGCTTTCAATCCTGTAACTGCTACTCTCTTAAAACCATACCTACATGTAGGTTTACCATGGTAGATATGTGTTTATTTTTCTGCATGCACAGAAGAGTTTAAAAGTTTGTCAGTTAAGGTTTCTGTAAATAGAAATTGCCACCTTCCTGCTTGGAATATTTAAGGCATTCATTGCAATTAATCTAGGCCGTTCACAGTATTGACCAGTTTATTCCGTAATATTACACCATATGAAAAACAGATTTTAAGGGCTATTGTCCTGGACCCTAAAGATTTCTGTGGACATGAAGAATGACCATATGTGTTCACAGCACCAACGCCAAAAAAAAAAAAAGACTACTTTAGAAACAAATATTTCTTTTGCTGGAAAACTTCCATTTCTCTTTTTGATGTAACGCACAAGTGACTGCTATGGAAATGTAATGCTGGGGTTCAATCCTGATCCTACTGAGATAAAAGGCAAAATAGTCTTTGACTTCCAGACTTGCAAGTTACTTTTCTGAACTCAGCCAAAGGTTCAAAAAGTGAAGATTTATGTTGCATTTTAAGGCAAGTATATTCATTTTCTTCAGTCATGTACAACTACCTGAAACAGAGACACCTTTCTTTACTAATTTATGCAGGGTAACTGGGAAAATAGTGCACAGAAAAGTATCTTCCTTCTTACATACTTACATAGATTCTTGTCCCTCAGGATATACAGATCCAAATAGTATTTTCACTTCCAGGTGTTTGAAGTTAATGATTTACCTTTTGTTTCCTGCAAATAGGAAAGATACTGCTGCCTTTCCCAGAAAGGCTAAAGAATTCTCTTTGGCTGCCTTTTGTTATGCAACATTCTGCAATAACCCTCTGCAGGAAAATGTAACACTGACTTCTGCAAGGTATAACTGCATGGAATGTGGAAGAGAACACAATCCAGTAAACTCACCCGGAGATTATATTTGCTCGTTTTTTCCTTCATTAGACAAGATTTCCATCAACAGGAGCTTTGGTATTTGAGAGGCTGTTAGAATAAATTAAGGGACAGAAGTGTCATCTGGTTAACATTCTTAAGTAAAAGCAAAAGCAGTCACATACATAAAAGAGATCACAGATAGCCTACTATTTATGATGTGATTGTAAAGTGTAAAGTGTGCTACAATCTTAAGGCAATACATGTTAATTACCCTCAGCAGATCTCTGAAGTTATAAAAGTAATTGCTAAGATCTTTTCTGCATTGCTGATAACTGTATCTATCACAGCTTGGTTTGTTTGTTTTAAATTGTATTTTATAAGCAACAGGAACCCTTGACAATACAATTCTATAGAATTTTTTTTATTATTATTTTTCATTACGTTTAAAACATTGGAACATATCCAATGGTTCCTTAGCTCTGCTCATCAAAAGAAGACAGCAGTCTTGCTGGGGCAAAAGTCCACAAAGGTATGCATTAGGTTTGACCCTTGTGCTACCAGCGGCAAAGAGAAGTTTTTCCTCTAAGCCTCCATGAGAGCAAGAACAAGCCTATAGTTCCATCCAGAGCACTCTAAGCCTATAAAATACAGGGACACAAAAATTCACAGTTTTGGCTTTGGTGCTCATAAGCAAGCTCCCAGCTGCAGAGGTGAGGTGCACATAGTTGGCTACGCACCTATAAGAGTGGGGATAACCACTTAAGAGCACCTATATTCCAGACAGGCAGAAATTTATGCTGGGCTCCAGCTGTGCTTACTCACATGACCCCCAGAATTAGTAGGTTAACCCAAAGTATATCCTGTTCCCCATGTCCTTAGGAGTAGGTCAAAACTCCTAACCCTGCAGGAGTTCTAGTTTGGGAGAGGTTAACAGTCAGTTTGGCTCAGGTACAAAGACTTAACATTAGTTTCCTAATATAATGAACACATGCAAAAAAATATACAAATAAAGTAATCTTATCACACTTTTCACAAAGCACTAGAAAAACTGGGTTGATAGGCTTCACTATTATGCAAATAAAGAATGGGCAAGGAAGAATGAAAATGGAGGCTTTGGAAAACAAGAGTTGTTTAGAAAGTAAAATGAACTATTAGATTTAAGGAAAAACTTCACTATTAAGTCTTATCTGTTAGGTAGCAAGTCAACCAGTGACTGGTACAGACCATGTATCAAGTAATCCTACAGCTAAGATGAATTGCCTTTCTATTATTGCTGGGTTTGGGCAAAGGCATTTTGTGAATGCTCCGGATAACTTGTGAAAGACACCCTTTTTTCAATAACTGATAGTTGTGACCTCATCCTGGTCTACTTGCATGTGTTTCAGAAGGGCAGAGGTAATAACAGAAATGGGCTTACAAAATATACGCACCCCCTCCACCCCCCCCAAAAAAGCAAGCACTGACATTGAGGTCATTGTTATCTCCTAGTTAGGCCCCAAAAAGGGCACAGAAGGAGGAGTTATAATAGATTTAACATTTCTCATCGAAGAACAGGAGGAAGCACGTCAACTTTAATTATATTATGGGAAGGAATACCACTGACTTACTCGGAGTTTAAGACTGTACAGCAAGTTTGTGCAAAGTAAAGAACTATTTGTTGGAAAAGGAGCAGATATCAAAAGATCTTTATCATAGACAGAGCTACACAAATTCAAATCAAATACAGAACAAATCTCTGCCATATCTGCTGAAGAAAGATGAGTTTGTGGCAGCTCAGACCGCTCTGAGAATGATTAGGTGACCCAGTTTCAAACAAAATAATTTATGGGAATAAAGCGAGTACTACATAGTTCCAGTACTGTCAGGCAGAGAACCACATCCAAGAGGCAGGACTCCCCAAACCTTTCAGTGCAGTCTTGCCACACAAGCAGTTCAGCTAACCAGAAAAGGACATCGCATTCTTCTTTGCAGATGCAATTAAACTGTATGAATCTAAGGAGAGCATATTGCATTTAAACAATGAAGTCAGCCCATAAATCTTACAGTTGTCTAATTCTTCTAGAACTGTAGCCTCAGCCCATGCCTCTAAATTAATGAGGATGTTCATCATGAATTCCTGAGATCAGAGCCAATAATAGTCTTTCTACAGAGCGATTCCACTGATTTTAGTCATGTTACTTTCAGCTTACTCTGGCATGAGCAGAATACCCATCCCATAGACTATATATAACCATCGACGTGAACAGCAATCTGCTTATGGACTTTAGAATACTTGCTGGCCCCTGGCCACAACCACAAGAAACAAGAATTTCAGCAGTAATCACAGCTCCCCCTCTTCTGTCAGTGCAAGTAGGAAGCAAATTGCTTTTAACATATATTTAAACAAGTTCAGCTGCATTAATTAGTTCTCCTATGACATTCACTTTAGTTCTTCTTGTTATTCCTTTTTAGAAGAGGATCGGCTCTAACTAACTCTGTGTTTTTAAGTGAATGAACCCATCTGAACACTTGGTCCTGTACTTTTTCTGTTAATAGCTGAGCCATTCAGTATGGGACTGCAGCACCCTCAGAATTCCTAAGAAAACTATGAGTCATTCCACCATCGCTCGCAGGAGGGCTGTATGGCTGGGTATTACTGCCACCTAGTTTTCAATTTTTATTATTATTACCTAGACTTTTGCATTGTCTGTGGTAAAAAAGTATATCCATAAAACCTGAAAATGTTCATTCTAGTCATATATTACGCATATCCTGTGACGTATTTCAATAGTGCAAAATTGTGCAAGGATAAACTCTTACTGAACAGAGCTACGTGCATCTAGATGCAATCTTGAAATACATATTAAGGATACATAATTACCAATCCCAAATATAAACATACTGTGAAAATCCAACTCATTTGCTATGCAGGGTCGAAACAAGAGCCAAGTTTGCAGCATCGTAGAAGTCTGTAGATCTACAGCTGATCTTTGGTAGCCGACACTGAATCTAATAACTTTTATTATGGACCTTGCTCATTGCAATTGGCAACTAAAACTTTGCCACTTGCTGCTGTACTAAAACTTGCAGAAAGGCCTTGCAATATATGACCCCTCAGTGAGATACCATGTATTTTTCATTTTGGGATCTACGAAGAGAACCTTTATATTGGGACAGTCTTTTTTAGACCAAGATATGAATTAAAAGCTTAGCAATAAAACATACAGAAATGTGGAGAACAATTAAAGCAATTTTTGAAACCTCTTATAAACCCCATTTTCAGGTCTGAGAAAGGAACTGTTAAGATTCTCCATTCTGGTAACCCTTTTGCTTTTATGCTGGTTCTGTGGCTTCTGACTCTGACTAGGAGTGCCTGTGGGAACCCATGGAAGTTGGAGGTTAAATTCCGAACCCAGCTGAGCAACCTTTCACAAGATGTGAAATAAAAAAAAAAAAAAAAAAAAAAAATGCATCGCCACAGGCAGGTTCTGGTTCTGAAAAAAAAAAAAAATATTAAAAAATGCCCATAACTGAAATGTCTTGTAACTGTTAAAGCTGGGGCTCTGTTATGCCAAGACAGAGTAACACGCTTTATAATTAATTTATGCAGTGCAATTCTACTAAACTAGATGAGGAAAAAGGCTGTTCCTTGCCGCAACTGAATTTTGTCTGTTCTTTTAACAAAGAGCATGGCAAAAATTAGGCCATTTCATTGTGTTTGTGTGTAGTAATCATGCCTAAAAGCTGCCTAATAAATCTCATACATGAGCCTGAAATCTCCTTCATGGAAGTGAAAGACTTGTGCGATGATTTTTTGTGGCAGCGAGAGCAAGTACTGATGTTGTCAGTCTTTCTTTTTATCCAAAGAGCTGTAATGACTGAAAGTAAAACAAGATGTTTGTGAATTTCAGGCATGACGCAATCTGAGGCATTTTGCATGCTGGATGGGTTGACAAGGCATGATTCTGAAGTAGGCTTTTTAAGACAAAACGGAGACATCTATATTAACGCAGGTTGAGAGGCCACAGATGTCTCCAAACACTCTCCCTTCTTTTTAAATTGTTATTGAAAGACGAAATTCTATTTGAACTCAGATCCTAGGCCCCTGGGCTTGAAAACCATATTGTGCACCCCCCACCGTGCTCAGGTTAAGTTCATTCAAACTATTTTATGCAGCTACAGTATGGATCACACTCAGTTTTTCTTTTTCCCCTAACAGGTTTGTTTCTGGTCATAAATTCTCAATCAGTGAGCAAGCCACATTGTACAATTTAGTAAATAGTGTAGTTAAAACATGTTTAAAGTCAAAAGAAAAAGGATCTGACAATGGAGCATTGTCCCCTTTTGCAGAACTGAAGTGTACCTTCTTTGATTCGGTAACCTTGCTGCACTTTGGTATGAAATTGCCCCTTTTTCCATCAAACTTGCATTTAAAGTGCCTCATTAGCATGTCTCACCAGATCAGTAACGATTCTGCTAACCCAACACTCGTTTCAGTCAAGCCACCATGGTTTTTCTATCTGTTTAACATCTAAAACTCCTTGACAAAGTTCCTTTTAAAATTTACTCCTTTTGTTTCTCCTTGGGTTTTCTGCAAAGATCTTTAAACTTCGATGTACTCCGAGATGACTCCTGAACAAAAATCATGTCTAGCCCAGCTAGTAAATCTAGCCTCCATTCAATGGGATTAAATAAGTGCTTCACGGCTATTGTAGAAGCCTCTAAAAAGGATCTTGCATCTTTAAGAGTTTCCTACAATAAATTAAACACATCTCAACCATTGTAAAAGAAAGGAAAAAAAAAAAAGAAAAAAAAAAAGAGAGACTTGATCCAGCACAGGGGAGCCACTGTAGACCCACAGTGATGCCATACTTCTAGTACCAAAATGTCCACAGATAACAGAGCCTAAATTAGCAGCAACAGGCAAAGGAAGCCGAATTTTATTTCTTTAGGAATTCAGCCTTCATTTTCACATTGGTAAAACATGGCCAGCAAAATAAAACAAATATATAATGGATTAAAAATCTGTAATTGTATGGGTTAAAGAAAGGAACATGGCAGGATTTTAGTTGAATTTGCAGTACCTCAGCCAGGAACTTCCTTTTTCTTTTCTAACGTGCGAGAGCTCAGGCCCAATGTCCAGATTGACTGTAGCATCTGAGCCTTGCTTAAATACAGGCACATGAGTAACCCTACTGATACCATAAAGACTGGTGCCCTGCTTAAAGTTAAGCTCAAGTTTAAACTCGGAGCCAAGACACTCATGCAAACCTCTAGACCTTTCTGCTCATTTCTGAACTGAAATAGAGAACTCTTGAGCTCTTTTAACCATAAGGGTGATTGAAAAAAAAAAAAAAACAACTGGTGAAAAAAAAAAAAAAATCTGTGCAGAGTCTTATCTTAAAAAGAGAACCTGAACTTACCATAAGGCCCTAGGCTGGTAAGAGGCTACAAAGCGCTGCATCAGCAGTGTGACTCTGACCCAAATTAACACTCCTTCTCCTCAATGGCCACTGAAGGATCTATATGAAAATCATTCTCGCTTGAGCGTTGAATGGCCTACCTGAAGTGAACCAGCATTTCAAAGATGCGCTCAGAACACAGGAAAAAATCCTGACAGCGTAACTGGGCACCAGTTTAGCAAACTTTGCTGTAGCAAAGAATGTATTCAATAAAATCGGAAACATCATCTAATTCTTATATGACGACAAAGACCTTCATTGTATTCATTCCAATAATTTGTACTGCCATTGTCTGTATTGCTAAAGTTCCATAGGTTTTACGGCATTTGTGTTTAACCTCCTGGGTGTCTGTAGGGATAGAAGAAAAAAGAAAAATGAAAACGACTTCCTTGTTTCTTTGCTCCCTTTAAAAATTCAGTCATTTGGTCTGGATGATCAAAATGGAGACCTGCAGTAAGAATCTTGTTTTCCTCAGTTTATGTTATACATATCAAGTTGTTACAACAGTCATACAAAAGAGACTTTCACGAATACTTACTGATCGGCAGCTGCGTGTCAAGAGAAAGGCAGCCTAGGTAGCTATTTCATTATTTCTAAAGCCAGTAGAAAAACGTCATAAAACTGATTATTCAAGTACTAGTTTTCTTAAAACACCCAGGAGAAGCCTCAAAATACTTGAAAATTTCAAACACTCTATCCACAGGGGGAGATGAGTGCGTATGGGACAGCAGAGGCTGGTGGAAGAAGGCTGCTTCATCCCAACAGCGTCCACCACTGTTTCTCTTTCCTTACCCCACTACCAGCGAGTGAGGTACAGCTGACTTCTTCAGTTTTATCTACAATGCTGGGAGGCCATGAGACAACAGTGTACAAAAACCAGCAAACGTAGCTTTCTTCTAGGGAAGGTTGGTACATAAAAATAACATTATCCTTCCAAAACAGCCAGCACAGAAAGTTACACCATTCATTGTAGGCATCTCGGTCTGTATTGTCAGGCACCCAGAAAAAGACCTAGGGGTCTGGAGTTTGCTGCTGCTCAGTTTCTAGGACCAAAAAGACCAGCTGTAAGACTACACTTTTTTATGCAGTCACTCACTCCCCAGGTTAGATCTTCTACCTATAGAGGGAAGAAATGAAACCCAACAAGCTCAGGTTTTTCCTCAACACCACAGGGCTAAACAACCATGGAATATTAGCTGGATACTCTCGAGTGTAAATGCAATGTAAGCGGTGGAAGAATAGAGAGCAATTTCCTCATGGGCAGCGATTAAACAAAACTGAAACAAAATGCCTCGAGTTCACTAGGCAAGAAAATGGGGAGGCACAGAAGGAAGTGCTGCTGCTTGTATAAACCAGGCAGGAGAGCAGATTGCTGTCTCCTCTCCCCCCTCCCACTTGCTTTAACACACCACAGTTTACTAATATTATTATCCAAGCATTAAGGTAAACTTATTTTCCTTTGTGCTTTCCTGGTGTGCGTGGCACGATCCCGTCGTCCCTCAGGTCTGCCAATGTTCCAGCTAAGCTGAAAGCAGAATCGGTCATATTCCGTCGCTTTTCCTCTCCCACAAGCCGGACTGAGTTTGCAGAGCTGGCAATTACGGCACAACTTTGTGACCCTTTCCCGTGCAGCTGCTCTTGTGAGTCTAGTCATCCGAGCGTCCTCCTTGCAGGATCCTGCTTCTGCAGAAGTCATTCAGAACTATAACTGGTATCAATTTTCACAGCTTTGCTGGAGGTTATGGGCATTTTTTGATAGTTCCTGACGGTAGTCTTTTGTCACACAATAACTAGCCTTCATGAGTTTCAAAGCTTGAAAAAAGTTAAAACCCAGAAAACTTTAACTGATTCACGATATAATCTTGCTATTTCTAAGCCAGGTTCATCCTTTCTGAAGGTCTAACTCACAAGTTTTGAGCTGCTTGTGTTTGCAGCATTCAGTCAAAAATACTAGCTGGTGTGCTTTGGTCCGAAGTAAAATAAACTGATTCAGTTCACAGATGGCAAGCCTTTTCTTTAAGCCAAAAGCATCTAAACCTCAATATTTTTATAATATTAGTTGGGAAATATTAAGTATTGATATATAATGTGCAATATTTGATATCAATATTAGTTATTCTTAACTTCCAGTAGTAACAGTCATACAGATCATCTGTTTTGATTTGATATGTCTTACAAATCTGCAGTTCAGAAAAATTCACTGAACATGGGAATTTTTTGGTGAAACAGGGTTCCCAGCTAATTCCCAAAGTTCAAGCGTAATTTAAGGAAAGCAGTGGCCATGAAGCGCCTCACTTAACTCTATTGTAACACACTTATTCAAAACAATTCTCCATAAAGATGAAATAAATTTAATGATAGAGGGGGGGAAGTCTCCCTAGCCCCTGAAAGCATTACTTATTCTAAAAGAGATTAAAAAGGTCCCTTGGACTCAAGGATAAACAAGCCAATACCTCATAGGACAGAACTTCCAGATGAAGAACAACCAGCAGAAATCCCTCATCAGCAACCTGACAGGCATTCTGAAGGGGTGTCATCAGCCCTGCCAGAGAATTATACAGAGAGTAAAATAATACCTGGATTTATAAAGCCTTCAGAGGTCCAAATCCCAAACCAACAGGCAGCTAGCTGTGAGATCCCCAGAAGAGAGAAAATATGTGGAATTCATCTTAAAATAAATTATTCTCCAGTTCTGCAACTGCTTGTAGCCATCCACTGGCCATGCTGCATCCACCCATCATCTCTCATACTTTGCTGGAAGCTCTTTTAGAGCAGGGACCATCATTTTGCTCTATGTTTTTAGGGCAGTTAACACAAAGCAAGCCCGTCCGTGCCTACAATCTGAAGTCCTGCAGTGCTCCACCAAAAAGTGTAACAACAGAGCAAGGTGCTGCTGCATGTAATTAACAAAGCATTTTACTCATGGCTAAATGTCAGTTCTCCATGCTTCACAGAGAAGGAAAAAGGGGGAGAGTGAAGTGTGTCTGACCCAGTTTCAACTACTGTATACATTAGCCAAAAAGCTCAGACCTACCAGGTAGGTAATGTCTATAGACAACGAAGGGAAGAAGTGTTTCTAAAGAATTATTTACATTATCCAGCAATAAACTGTCTTAGTATTCATAAAATTGTTGTATTTCAATTATTACTGATCCTCTGACAGCGATTCTGTCACTTCCTCGCCATTCTCAGTGACACAATATTAGACAACTAGTTCAGACCAAAAGCTTTCAATGGCAAATCTCTAAATAGTGAAATAGTACTACGAGCTACAGAGCCTCTTTGGAACACAGTGGGCTACTCTTCATCCTGCTGCTCTCTCTCAGTTGCTGCACTCATCCGCTTTCGACACAGACCTTGCGTACCCTTCTGCAGTTAACCCTGCTCACAAGGTTAGCTGTCAGAAGTCGCATCCGCTCTTCCTCACTCTGCAGGAAACAAAAACTGTGTTTTCTTTAGTATGGCAGGACACCGCAGTTTACCATCCTGACCTGAAGACAGACACTGTTCCTTCTGGCAACCTCCTATAGCAATTACCAACAGAACAAAGTAATAGGAAATGGTTTGTGTTTTTTTTAATTTTTATTCCACTGGGTACGTCAAGGACAAGCTTTCCTGCTCTTGCCTTTTTATAGCTGATAACTTACATGGCCACAAACTCTACAAAAGAGAAGGAAATGCAAAGCTGTTTGCCAAAAGACCGCAAGCATGAATAAAAAAAAAAAAAAAAGAGATGATAATAAAATGGAAAGGAACTTGATGCCTTGTAACAACAGAAGGCTGAAGACACTGGAAAATTCACAAGCCTTCCACTGTCCATCTCGTGCTGGCATTAAGGGTCAAATGCTGTGCACCGTGCTAAATCAGTCAGTTTGGAGACCAATTACCACAAGCTGCAGCTGGAACGAGGGAGAAAAGTATTAAAACATGGGCAGTTGCTTTTGGTTCCAAACCCCCAAAAGCTGAATCAAATCTTGGTTTCATTTCTTCTGAATTTCTCAGTCTGATTTCTTCTGATCTCAGCCAGAAAAGATTTCAAAGCACTGGTTACAAAATTACAGCAGCCACTTTTAAGCATTACTTCAATGATATTTTAACATGAAAGAGAGGCAGTCTATCATGACGGACCTCAAGAAAACCAGATCAATTGCAAATTGAAAGAAACTTTCTCTTTTCTGGGTGCAGGATGTGACAGTAATGAACTATAGAACCTTATCCCTCTCTCAGCCTTAATACAGGGAATCACATTTTCACCATGGGTCTTTAACACAGGTGTGACTCTCTGAAAATCCCAGAGTGTAAAAAGTTCATTAATTTAGTCAAACATCTAAGAGACAGGTGCATGTGAAAACAATTTGGTAAATTAGGGCTACAATTTCTTTCTACTTTTTCTTTTCTTTTGCTCTAAAAAGCCACTACCTTTTTCTTACTTCAATCATTAACCGTTTCCACAACATTCACAAAAGCTGTTGAGTAATAATAACTACTGCTGCAAGAAAATCTTTCAGTTGCAGTTAAGATGTGTGTGCATCTGAACTGATCAGTCAAAAGAAATAATTGCTACAGAGTACTTCATCTCCATGTTTTCCGTATTATTTTTTGATTCTACTTGCTAAATTACTTTTAAAAAAAAAAAGACGAAAAGACTTTTGGGCAGAGAAAAAGGCTTTGTATCATTTCCATTGAGCACTTGTAATCGTGTAGGTGCTGCAGGGGAAAAAAAAAAAGACAATTTTATTTCCCTTATTTCAAGCCCGCTTTGGAAATTATACAACAGAAAGAACAGGAAAAGCTGTTCCTGAAATGCAGATGTCACAATCGTAGAACACGGTTCCTATAAACACAGGACACTGAGCAACATTTTAGGACAAAAGTAAAGATCAGAACAATCAAGTAAAACACACAGGAGGACTATTTGGTAGGAAGAATTCATTAATAAAGCTGAAATTCACAACTGACACCAACTCCTGAGGAAAGAGGGATCAGCAATGCAGGTACTGAATACAAGTGTTTGTCTGACCCTTAAGCAGAAAAACAAATCACTTTTTAATAGGAATCACCAATGTAAAACATAAAAAAATAATGTCCTCTTCCACTTTGAATTTGCCAGTTAATTATGAAGTCAATTAATAAACAAGGAGGTAGAATCTCTCTGTAGTGCAATATTAATTTTGATCCATATTATGCCTGATGACACCCTAATTCCATACCAGATATATGCATTCAATAAAAAAAGCTCAGCTATGTGTAGGTGAGGATTCTGTAGAACGAGACCATTGAAGCCATAGCCAAGCATACTTAAAGGTTCACAAGTGCTATTTCACAGCCCAATGAAAAAAAATTACGTTGTCGCCTAAACTGTCTTCCCTGAAGAAGCGGGTTGATCAGGCAACACCATCTTCCAGTTTGGGGTCATGGATTTGAAGCAGCCTGTACCAGATTGCTAGTGACCAAATGTTGTTCCCAGCTGACAGTCCTTCACTGATCTACTTGAAAAAAAGTTGAAAGCCTCCATTTTCTTCCTAAAGGACAGGTGTTCCCCTGACACAAAAAACCAACCCATCGTCACATTTGGTTGCTAACTGGAATCCTTATGGGTAGTCTAAAAGGAAGACAATGGGTGGAAATGACCATGGAAAGTTAATGACTCTTTCAGCCCCACAGATGGTCACTCTAACTCATAACTCCGGGAAATTGTCTAAAACTCGGTTATTCAATTAGTACCAAAACCCTAGAAAATCTCTGTATGAACAGTAAATTAGACATGAGTTTGCCACGGGATAAAGTATAGAGAAAAGGACAAAGACTTTTTGATACTTACCCAGGCAGGAACAGGCAGGAAGAAGGCATTTTATCACACTGAGGAACAGGGATTTAATAGCCATCACAGGGCTGTCGTGCAGTAATATTTGAATTTTGTATTCACCTTTTATACATTTCACCACCACCAAAATCTTGCCTTACTGGAAACTGTGCAATAAAAATCATAATTAAGCTGGTTTGATAGGACAGGTCTCAATAATTAAATTTACATACTTTGATTCAGTGAATTCCCAATTGTTTATATATTTATATTCCTTCCGTATCTTTTAAAACAATCACTGTTGTAACCACATCTCCTAATATTCAAAGAAGAAAATCACTGAGGATAAATAATTTAATATAGTGAACACAGATTAATAGCATTCATGCATGAGATACTGACTTGAGAATGAAATCTTTGAAAGAGTGTCAACGTCTCCCTCGGGAACAGGACACAGCAAATTTTAAGACAAACTTTTCAAAACCGTGTTCATGATTAAAAAAAAGCCTAATCTCAGTTTCAAGAGAGACCAAAGAGCTCAGAATCGTGTTTAGACAGATTTTGCAACACTGGGTACTTAGCTCTCATTGATTTTAGCGGCTTAAAAACTAGCGGTTCAATGTTTATAGGTATTTGGATATCTGAAGTTATCGAGACACTCCTATTATATTCAATGGGATCTAAGCACCTAAGTTGTTTAGATATTTGTGAAAATGCTGGTAAATGCCCAACAAGCATTTCTGAAATATTTCATAATATTGGTACAGACTTCTATAGACAGGGAATAGACCAGAAGACCTACCATTTTGAGACCTTTTCTAACATCTTTTATTCTGTGAGACCAAGATACATATAAAGAGGCAATTCATTTTTCCTGCTGTCAAGCTAACCTCTTAAAAAGAGAAAACAGAGACTTGATGAACTTGAAAGAAAAGAGAACTGGTTAAATTAGACACAGTAGAATTATTCCTCTATGAAGGGGGCAAGCTGAAGAAAAATCAGGTTTTGTTCATTCATTTTTCAGAAGGGGTTTAACCCACTTTTCTTGGTGAATTTGAAAGATATCCTTGTTGATTAGACTTCAGCCATGTTCCTCTGAGGTGTGTTTCCATCTGTGTTTCTAAAGTCTGCTTCCTCAGAGAGATAGATTTAAATTTAAACTCAATACACTGGACACCCTTTTTTATTTTCCATGGTGTCATTGTTTTTGTTCTGCACTTTAAACTGCCTGACCTGAAATTAGCAATTTATCATACTGCCCAGTTAAGAAAAAAGAGTGACTGTACAATGGAAAATGTTGCTGAGGGTCTGCTTCTGTTGCCAAGCTGTATCTAAAATCATTTCTTGATCGAGGTCCAGCCCATTTTATTTTTATCTCTCTCATAACAAAAGAGAAACAACTTGGCAGAAGTCCGCAAACTATTGGTGGAAAGACAGAATAGCTACCAGGTATCAGAGTATCTGGCAAGACACACAAGTCTTCCCAGACATAACTATCATGAGCATGTAAATAAAAACATAACTTACATATAGCACTGCCACAGCCCGAGTGCTTTTTAAATCCACCTCTGAAGCTGCTCAGCTGCGGACAAATAAGAAGCAAAGAACAATATTGCTCTTCGCTGGCAGAATACAGAATTGCAAGTCCCTCAAGTTGCAGGTCACAGTAAGCATCAGGACCAGAAGGTGAAGGAGAAAGTTCTGAGTCGCTGGAACAGACTAAATGGCAAAACACATCTTCTTCTCTAAAGAAGCAATATCCCAAAAGCAAACTTCATAAGATTTCCCTCACTATTCGTAAGGCCCAGACTTTTCCAGAGACTGAATAAGCACACAAAATGGAAAATGGTGATATACGTCCAGGACTGACACGTTAGATATGACTTACGGATCATAGGTTTAAGGTTTCCAGACATCAGTCCAAAAACACACCAGAATTCTTCCTTCCCAAATCCAGAGTTGCTGCCCAGAGCTTTGGTTGACTTTCTAAAATGTTGCAAGTTACTCCCCATAACTATCAGAACTGTGATCTAGATCCCCGTCGACATCCTTCTGTGTCCATCAGTTCATTATGAACACCAATCAGTAAAACCAGGATAGTCTGCCAATAGAGCAGCGGGATGAAAACAAACAAACAAAAAACCCCAAACCCCAATCCCCACCAAACGCCAAAAAACCCCATCAACCAAGAGAGAGAGAATGTTAACAATATTATTCAGATGAGATCTCTGAAGTTAAAGTGTTCTTAACCGCAAACTTGTTTCTGACAGGTTCAAGAGGCCACAGGCCAATTTATTTTATTCAGTAATTTTACTTTTGGAGCCTAAGATTATAATATAACAACAGCTCAAGGTGTATAGCGTATATTTTCTTACCATCACTTTGCACATTCCATAGCTACCCATATCTCTGTTCCCTGAGATTTCCTCTCAAGGAGAATAACTCTGCTTTGGCTTCCCACACATTCTCAGATTTTATACGTTAGTTTCACTGTCAGCATTTAAATGGAATTCTTATATTGAAAGAGAAGCAGATATTTGACTCCATCGGTAGCAACTGTATATTTAAGTGCCTTCACATGGAAGAGTCAAAATATTTACGGAAGTATTTGTATCTACACACCAGACACTCGCAGTTACGCTGACACAATACATGCGTTTTCTGCATGTACGACTGAAATCCATACATTAGATGGCACAGTCTTTGTCAATAGGACTTCATTATGGTGTTTTCCCATCTTTTCTATATTAGTGAATTAATGTATACTACTCTGGGCTTATCTGAGCACTTCACTTGCTAGACTCTCGTGTCTTGAGGAACCACAGTTTCCAAAGTAGCAGCTGAAAGACGTTTAAGTCTTTCCCTCCTCTACAAATTTCTATCCACTATCTCCCTCTTCCCAGCAAAGAGTGGTACACCCGTACAAAACAGCGATATGCCTTTCAGGATCAGTGATGGTTTTAAGGTGTGGTATGGCACACAGTCTTCAAGTTAGAAAAGCAAAATTCTGGTTGATGTGCCTCATATATATAGCACAAGCAGCTGACTTCATCTGGCTAGTAGATGTCACAGACTCAAAATACCTCAGAGTCATCTTCTGCTGTAGTTGATCTTCACAATCTGTGGAATCAGGCTGTTAAAGCACCAGCTAGATTTGACAAATACAGTGACAGGAAAATATGATTGTTTTAGAGACCTAAACCAGTTCTCAAATACTTATTCCTAAAGTATGCCCTGTAACGTAAAATAAATAAAAAAAACCCCTATGACAAGCTGAGGAACTGTATTGGGATTTTTGGAGTATCCTGAATAATGCATCATGTACATAAACCCTTAACTTCAACCTGGTAAACACTGTATATCACATAAAGCTATCCAGGCCCTTGCACGTGCGTACACACACACACACACACACACAAATACAAAGGGAGAGGTGTACAGACAAATTTTTATGACCTCCCTTCAAAAACATATTTTCAGAAAAGATTTGTAGAAAGAACCAGAGCCTGAGCAAGGAATAGCAGAGAAACAGATAGGGAAGAACAGTGTCACGTGGGAAAAACAAGAGCAGTCCAGGCGGTTCATTGGGAAGTGCACCCAGCAGAGCAGGAGGAAGCACGCAGACGATGCCTAGCTCACAGGAGAACGCAGTCCACCCATCTGGAGGAGCTCCAAGTGAATCAACAGTCCGTAAGCAGCAGCATCGAGCAATTTTGCTCACGCACAGCATCCCACTGATGCAAGAGCTACCTTGTAAGCACTGTCCGTGAGAGATTTCCAGCACGTTCCAGAAGAAAAAACTGACAGGTGTGCGTTCAGACCATCTTGAAGCGAAAGCAAGGGGATTCAGTATGACGCGAAAGGTGTGGGGAAGAGATCAAAATCACATTTAATCCTTGTTCAGCACATTTGGTGAGTTTTGCTAAGAGATAATTTGGCATATTGCACAAATGCCATGACAAAGAGGCTGTACCTACTCCTACTTTCTTATCATTAGCAAATCAAATTTGTACTTAGCTCCATTGGTTGCCAATATTTCACGGGAACGAATTTCTGACCTCTATGTCAGTATGTCTAAAATACAGCATGAAAACTAATCTTAAATGGACCCTTTCAATGAAAACCAAACAAGCAGTTACCTGCATTGAACAGATAGTGCCCAAATACAGAAAATCGATTGCAGGTTACAAGTAGTCCGGACAGGTAGGTACACTTGGGTTTTCACCCAACACAAATAGATCACAGTCAGAGAAGGAAGTATTCCATTTCTGTTGACTCAATCTATTAATGAAAGTAAACATAAGTATTTTAAGTCCCAGTCAATTCATCTATTTTTGGCCTAGAAATGAGTAATTATCTTGTTTGTGACTAATCTCAGTAGGAAAATTTAGGAGGGGCAAGGGCCACTTCGGAAACACATGGTCTAATGCGAGTACCCGAGACTGTACTAGGGAGATTTTTCTGCTTGCAAAGAGCAATTTACAATTATTAACCTTTTCCAGCTAAAAAGGAATGGAAAGAATTCAGGCCTCTAAAATTATATCTGACTTTGTTTCTAATCCTAAGCAGCCTTCAGACTGTTTCACATCTTCCCCCGTTCTCTGTCACAACCTAATAATCATTTCACACACAAAGACTCACAAATCATACGTGCACTGTATCAGCTTCAAAAGAGGGAGAAACTGAGAGGCAATTTTTCCATCAAGGTCCTGGTATTATCCTGATTCAAGGAAATGCTTTATTTTAAGCCTGACATCACATATATGGTTAGGTACTGTGTGTAGCATGCGGAGACAAAGGTTCAAGAGCAATTTAATCTACAGTAATAAAATTAAGGAGGTTCGGTTACCTGCACTAAGTGAGAAGGTCAGTCTTTCCATGACACGAGCTCACACTGGTAACTTTACAGTGCATATTAACTAAATAGTTTCCAGAGACATGAGTTTCATGGAGCTTTCCAAGGGTTCTGGGGGCGGAAAAATACGTTCCATTTTGGAGCATATTCTGTCTGTGCCGCAGTGCCTGCAGTATCTGATGCTTTTTCTACATCTACATCTAGATCAAAGCATTTGTCTCCAACAAGCGTGACTGTTGACATCAACAGAGGTGTTCCAAGTTACTCCAGAAGAAGAGGTGTCTGAACATTTTCCATAGGTATTTGAACAAGTAAACCATGATCTCATACAAAAACAGCATTAAGAAAATTTAAGCCGCAACCATAGAGCAAAGCAGAACACTTAGCTCAGAAAAAATCCTCCCTTCAGGACAACTCCTCTTTCACCATTACCTACGAGGTCAGCTTCAGTAAGTTGCAAAGTACACGTGCAATAGCCACAATTTCGCAAGCCTTTTCTGGAAAGCACAGGAGTGCACCTGGAAGATTCATGTATCAGACGTTCCCTGTTTGCACTGTCTGTAATCTTGATAGCTTTGATTCATGTTTCACAGGATTTGTACAAAATCCAGCTGTTGGAAGCGTAATGTACGTTAAACCTATTCTATGTGTTAAAACTGTTCTCCAAAAAGGCTGTGGCAGCCCAGAAAAAATGGACTGGCAGGAAGTTGCCAACTGTATATTTTAGTAAATGTATAAATGTGTGATGTGTCGTAAGGCTCACCAGCGTCAACACATCTGCTGCCATGATAAGATTCCCCTGTACCGTCTGTCCTTGCTAGATACAGTTATAATAGCTTGATAATAAGCGTACCCTGGATTTACCAAATGTATTGTCTTTATCCAGAATGCTTGGCAAGGATCAGAGCTATTATTATTATTAATTGTCCAAGGGTGCTAGGAAAATGAAAAGATTTGAGGTAAAATCCTGATTCTCTTAAAGACCAGGATTGTTTCCACTGGTTGTGACAGACATGAGACTTCCCTCCTGATTTCTGCCTTAAAAGAAAAAAAAAAAAGAAAAATAAAGAAAAGAAAAAAAACAGAAAAAACTTCAACATTTGGAGGTTGAGAAGAGATGATATCAAATGCAGAGACAGAACTACATGGTTATGCAAACTTATTACGAAACATCACCATGCTTTTTCAAAGCAAATAAAATAATGACCCAAAATAGGAGGAGTGGGATAAAGTGTCAGTGACTGTATTATCCCATTTCATAAAAGGGAACACAAAGATTCACAGAGGTTTGATTCAATGTCTTGGTTTTATGAAAACCAGATTACTTTGCAGCTGAAGAAGTAATTTAAGAAGGAAATTTAGCAGCTGAATTCCTGAGAAGGGACTTAAGAAGGGTTAAGTAAGAATTTTGAAAAGATGATCTTAACTAACTTTTGCCCAACATCAGTCAGCCGGGCCTTTTACCACGAGAGGGTTTGGATTGTGAACTGTTGAGTTCCGACTCCCAGCCTCACACTCCAATAGCAGATTTCAAAATACTAGGTACTCTCTAGATGTCATGAAGATCATCTACCTGCCCTGGTTGTCTCCTTGTGTAGGATGGAGGAAATGGACTTCTGCCTATCACTGATAAATTTTTGTCTTCCAAAGCAGAAAAGGAGAGGGAAGAACGCAAAGAGGTTTGGTGAGTATCACCAAACTCCAACACAGTATTGTTCATCAAGGTCTGAGTTTCCCTATTGTGGTTGCGCCAAGATTTATTAAAGCACAGCATGTGTTCACTTACTTCTATCCAAAATAAACTGAAAAGGCACTTTGCATCTGCTCTCAGGGAAAAAAAAAGTTTGCTTATTTGGCAAACTTTGTTTAAAAATCTGTTTCTTCCAAGGTTTGTGTCTTCAGTTCTTTTTGTTTGTTTGTTTGATTGGGGTTTGGGGGCCTTTTTTTTTTTTTTTGGTGTTGTACATGGGTGCATAGCTTGCTTTCCCTCCTGTACCTCTCTTCCTCCATCTGTTGACCTCCCTTTAGCACATAGTTTCCCACTTACTTTGCCAAAAATGTATAAAACTTGGGGCGTCTGCTCCGATTTCTTTGTGACTTGTAACTGTATCATTAAACTAACATTTGCTCTGTTATAAAGAAGTCCCTGTAACTTTAATTAGGCTCTTCTGCTCCATTTGCTCTTGCGCAGTTGCAAGTGTGAAGTAATGCTTCCACATGGAAATGATAGGGAATGGTCTTTATTATAAACAAGCTGTGTGCAAAGCCAGAAACCTCAGTACTGAGTTTCTCACAGTGCCTAGTACTATACTTTCTGCATATAAGATGTTTTCCTATGCAAAATAATATTTTCCTTATCTTCCCTTTCCACCAAAGCCCCCTTCTCTCCCTCTACCACCCCTGAATTCTGCTATTCTGCGGACAAGCATACTCCAAATCCTCCGAGAGGCCCAGGGAAAAAGGCCATTCCTTGAAAATTCAGTTCTCCAGCTGTGGATATGGGCCACACAGCAGCTCACTAGTCCCCTCATTTTCACAGTTAAGTCTGGCATCTCTTAACGCTGCTCTAGTGCGCATCAGGAGTTGGATTAATTCCCTGAAAAAGAAAGATTTCATCAGGTAGATTCTCCTGCATCAGAAGCACTAATACAGGTAGGCAATAATAGCATTTATATATGGAGCAGAACTACGTGATTAGTTTGGGAACAAGTTTCCCTAAAGTCCAAAAAGGAAATAATACTGCAATAAGGTAATGTCACTAGTATCAGGATTAGAAATCATTTTTCCTTATTAAAGTGATTCTTTCCTAAATATAGGATGTACAGGTAGACCCAGCGCATATAATATTTTCTGCCACTGCAAGCAGCTCCCTGTTATTCCAGCCGTTGCACACTAGCGATCATGCAGTATTTCAGGAAACGTTCTTTGAAATCAAATGTAGTTATTTTTCTGTTGATCTATATCTATCTCAGTCAACATACCTCCTTTGAGAAGGAATGTTTACATGCTAGGCAGTATGACATAAGAATATGACAATGTTTTACCTTTTAAATGGAATGAGGACAGTGGTGTTTCCGCTTCTACTCTGTGATCCCTTCTCATTACAATATCATTTCGTACTCACATTTTTTTGTTTATACGCATTCAGCAGGTGTTATTAATGTCCTGCTATAATCATTAAAAGGTGTTCCCTTCCATTGCCATACACTTAAAGAACATTTTAACCCACGACACACAGTTGATTCAAAAAATAGAAGCCAAATCTCCCAAATCCTCATGCTTTGTTTTGATCATAGTATATCTTTCAGCGTTAGCAGGTGGATTTTCCCAGTATTCCCCTCAATTTCTTAAATGCAGTACGAATCCAGAGGTATGTTCTCTGAAGAGCTTATACCCTGAAAGAATGAAAGGCAGCATAAGCAAAAGATCCGTTTACAAATACGCTGGGCAGGCAATGACCAACCACCCAGCAATCCTGAGAAAGCGTGTTTCATTAGAAAATTCCCAGGCAGCTCGAACAAAGGAGAGAGAAAATACCTGTGGCAAAACCAGGAAAACTGTAAAATCCTGCCCCTCAACCCATTGTTTCCTGAACAGAAAATATCCGATTTCTCTGTTTCTTAGAGTAAAACATACCTCAGTAGCGAAGTACCAAGAGACCACTCTGAAGTAGCCATGGTTCTAAAGTATAGCCCCAGCAACACAGAGATCCAAGATGTGTCAGAAGCACATGACAACCAACCACGTAACATTTCCCCCCCCCAAGACTAGCACTGACTATATCTATGCTAGATCTCACAGAAAGGTATGTTCTGCAGATTTGCTCCTCCACTGTGTTCAGAAGCATTTAAGATGGGGTCTCCCAGTCCTGGTCTTGCTTCCTCCCTAGAAATAGAGATTACTTCGGAAAAATTGATAGATACTGCTTTTTCACTGACATACAAGAATGGATTGATGTTTTTTTTAATAATAAAAATAGGATCTCGTTAAATGAGTATGAAAAGCATATATTATCAAACCACACGAACTTCCCTCTAAAGTCCTCACACATAAAAAAAGAGAAAAACACAATAGGCTAATTTCTAAACAAAGGGCCGTGCGTTTTCCCATTTTAAACTGTTTATAAAAACTAAAATCCGGTCAAACTATACTGAGAGTGAGAAACAAGGGCTTTCAATTCATCCATGCCTCTTCCTTCAAGCGTGCCTTTCACCATCTAAGAAAATCCCAACAATAACAACAAACTAAAAAGCCTAAACTTTTGGCTAAGTTTCCAGCTGCTAATTTTGTCTGTCATGAGCTGCTATTGTCAGTCTGAGGGAGGGATTGTTCCCAACTATTAAAAAAAAAAAAAAGTAGAAGATGCAAAATATACTCAAAGTAACATCTGTGTTTTCTGATTTTATTAAAGCATTTTGTCTTTGTTATACAGAAATAACAAAACACTGAGCCCTTCCCATCAGTATTCATGACGTCTGCCTTTTTATACAAAACCCTCTGAAAGAAAATTCCCCCTGGAAAAAAAAAATACTTTCCTTATAAAAAAACAGATTGTGAGACAGATGATTGCATTGTTTAATCAAATTTCCATCTGAAAACTCTTTTCCAAGTTTTAGGTTTAGCTCACCCAGTAAGGCACAGGCACTAGGAAGCACGTGGAAGTATAAAGTAGCAGCTCCTCCATTTTATTATCTCCCTTGAGCTTTGCAATTGGCAAATGAAAAAGAAAGTGAGGAACAAAAGTAGCGGACATAAATTAAGCCCTGCTTTTTAAAGTTCAAACTGAATTTTCTTTATTTTTCTACAGCTGTCAGATAAGCAGGGAAAAACCACTAATGCATGTTTAATATATAAAAACTCATAATGTTCAGTAGTACGACCTCCATTGGAGACATTAGTTCAGGCCAGTGAACTTGGAGCAAGCCAAGTGTGGAAATGTGGAATTGGGCCAGTGACCCCCACCAGTGCCTGTCATATCTGCTGAGAGCAAACTTGTCAAATATAGAAGGGGCAGAAGGAGGACAAGAGTATCCTTAAACCAGGGAGCAGCAACAAAGCAAAGATGCCCATCATCTATTCACAGTTGTCTGTTGTTCAGTAATGGCTCCGGCCTTCTCAGGAACAAAAAGTCTGGTTATAACCTCAACCTTTCAACCTTGGCCAGTCTGGGGGCCTTTCATTTCGCAGGCTCCCCAAAGCTGATGAGTGATCCTAAAGCTATGATATGCTCTTTGCTGTTATTATCTCTTCAGATGTACTCTGTACCAAGCAGAAGAGGAATACAGTATTCCCAGGGTTGCTAGCCTGCCGTAATAAAAGAGCCACTGTTCTTCCCCTTCAGCTACAAAAACAATCTTTAAAAACAGTTGATTGGTTGTATTAATAGTAATTCCTTGGGATTTTTTTTTTCTTTTTAATAAACCAAATCAATTTAAATATCTGCCTTACATCCCAACACCAGTTTTAATTTACTCATGGTATACTCCTCCTTAAGCTTTGGCCGTGGCCTGCTTTCTTTCTGTCCCCTCAGTTTCATTTACTCACTTTTATTCCTCAGCAAAACAAGATGCAACTGCAGGGAAAAAACCCACCAGGAGCATTTGATTTCAGACAGGGAACCAGTTAACCCCCGTCATTGCCAACAGGAGGCAGAGAACCTACACTGACATTGTGAAAGACCCAAGAAATGCGTAGGACGCATCCAGCTCTCATATCAGCAAGCCTGGATGACCTCACTGATGACTTGCATTGCTGTTATTAAGAAGAAAAAGTGACACTTTGCAGCGCCTGAAGGTGTTTGCTAGGCAGGGGGTAAGGGTACATTTTAACGCCTCAAAGCGGACACCATGCTCTGCACCCAGAGGGTGCTTCAAGCTCCCAGGACAGATCCTGAACTACCAAAGTCTCGGACTCTGCTGGGTGTCCTGCATCTCACAGAGATCCTTTCCCCTGCAGAAAGCAGCAACTTCTGCCTGGTTGGCGGTACCCTGCCTCTGCTACGTGTAGAGGACGCCAGCTTTTGACAAGCTCAAAGCTCCTGCACTTTTTCCTGGGATCGGGTGCTGCCCTCACCGAATGACATCCCACTGTAGCACCTTGTCCCTTCGTTAGAAAAGTCTTGGAAAACTTAATATGGCTCTAGCTTATCCACAGAGCTCTCCCCTTTCCCTAACTGTCACAGCATCACATCCCTACGTTCCTGCAAGATTATTCTTTAGTGTTTATTTCCCATTTCCAGTGTATTCCTTTCACGACTACCCTGTATTTCTAACTATCCTTTTGAAAAAAACATAACCGCAAGCGATACGTTGCAAGTTACCTGATGATCTCTTTGGCAAGATATCAGGGGTGGCTCTTCTGTGAAAGCAGATCTCTGGGGGCTGTTTTCACCCATGACTCCTGAGAGTTCCCTATCCTACCTATGCAGCCACAGATCAGCATTTTTATCAGACGTGAATGAGCCTTACTCACTGGGGAATGCCGTAGTTCTGCTTTTTTAACACAAGGAAGCCTGCTGGTGCCTACCGTTTCCAGCTCAGAAATACCAAATTATACTTTCTGGTTTGGAGTGTCTATGCAAAAGAAAGAAAGTTTGATTGCAAGAGAGAAGACATACGTTTATCCTCTTCAATATTAATTCCTGCAGATCAGATGAGAGGCCTGATGTTTCTTGCTGTACAAAGCGCTCTTTGAATACGTCCCTAATTTCTTACACCTTACTGTGCAGACTGCTTACGTTTGGTTTTGATCATGTTTTCTTATCCTAAAGATAAGGTTATACTCTGATGATTTTCAGACTTCTTGTGACATGTTCCTCAAAGGTGACTTCTTAGGACAGTCATTTCCAGGCTACATATTTTTTTATTTCATTTCTCATTTTGTTTATTCTATTGCGTGAGACCTCGAGATAAGCAAACTTTAGTGTTCTGAATGAACTGTACTCTACGAAAACACGTATCTACAGTGTTTGCAAACAGAAACTTGAACAACATACAGAACTTTAAGCAGAACTTAAAGTTAATAGTTACTGTTAACAGTTCATGAGATGTGTTAACTCTAGCTTTTGCTGTATCAAACAGGACAGTTAAAATCTGGCATCACACCAAGCATGTCATTTAAGTGATCTTACCTTCTCAATAAAGTCTACAGCCAGTCAAACAAAAATACCTATGGATATAAACCAGTCACTATCACAGCAAGATTTTATACTACAAGAATGGAAAGAGGCAATTTCATAGGTAGACAAGTGATATATTCCTCATATACTATGTTATTTACCCACAGTAACCAAGTCTACTGACTGACAAAGAGGAAATTACAGGTGAGCCCATCTAATAAACATAGTCGGTATTTTTAGGAAAATTCTGGGAATGGAATTTACAAAAAAAAAAAAATCATCTTGTAGATCATTGTCCTTCTGCCTCATTACTGTTTCCTACTTTAAAATAAGAAGGGGTAATTACTGAGTACTGTCAAAATACTCACAGCTTCACAAGCCCCGAGGATGATTTCCGTGCACTCAGACTGATGAGATGGACCTCAATCTGCCACCATTACCTCCGAGATACATGACCCTGTTGTGGAAAAAAACCCACAAGACGACCTGTTTCCAAACATGTGCTTTCAGGTGGGTCTGGCAACATTATTATGAAACTTAGTTTATTATTTATTATTATTACTGTGTATATTATTTATTAAGCTTATTATGCAGCTTACAGATGGTACTGAGAACATTTAGAGGATCCTGAGACAGAAGGCAGTCGGTTGGAGAAGGGCACTGTGACTGGCAACTGGAGCCGGAGAACAGACTGAGCCAGATTTGGCCCTCAGTTCAAACACAGTACCTGCAACTAACTGTGCACAGGGGTTTTTTTTGGGTGCTAACACACCAGACAGATACAAACTGAGAGTATAAGCGGACACAGGACTCAGGCTAAGGAGACTCTACAAAAACATGTTATCTAGGGTGATAAGCAGGAGTTGAGAACTGACAGAACTGGAACAACTGACCGACAACTGACAAACTGGCCCAAGACACCTGTAATGCAGTTCCCACCAGGGCCAAGCTTGGAGGCTTCCTGCTGTGGATAAATATCTGCAAACCTGTTCCGTGCGTGTGCACATGTGTGCTACAATTTGCTGTTATGACCAGAATCTCTGCAGCTTGGCTAGCCTACGCACTGCATGTAAAACTTCAAGCCACGCCAGTGAACCTGTGGTTGTCTCAGGGTACGATAGGTGGGAGTTTTTATTATATATATTTATTTATTTAGATAGATAGATAGATATAAATAGTTTGGTTTTAAATGTAGGAAGTTACAGACTAACTTCTGGAAACCTCTAAAGGCAGATATGTAGAAAAGACGGCAAGATCAAGTTCTCACAATTCAGAAAGCCTGAAAAGTCAGAATAAAGGTTGGCCACACAACCTTAACTGAACTCTCTGTATGAATGGATGTGTATGAAAAAAATCATCTATCCCATTGGCGAGCCTCTAGCCCTGCCATTTATGACTCACCTTCCAACCGGTCAGGCTGCGATCCCGAGTTCCGAGTGCTCAGTTCAAGCTCATTCCTGAGTGGGTCCGTCTTGTCAGCTGAAGGAAGCAGAGGCCCTGTGGAAAAGCCACGCAGGATCACGCCATTAGAGACTGTGTCATGTCACAACCACGTGAGTGGACCCAATTCATCAGGCAACCAAGCTCAAGCTTGGCACTTCTTAAAGCCCAAAAGCTTGGGTTCGGCATTTTATAGTGAATGCTGGTTTGTGCGTACAGCAGCACAAATGCATATTCCACGGCTCTGTCAAGCTGTAAGAGGCATCCGTTCGGAGGGAAAGGATTCTTTGACCACACAAGCTCCTGCCACACAGCTGGGGTAGTGTGGAGTACTTGGCTCAATTTCACAAACCGTATGTGTGTGTGCCCTCATTTCCCTTTGTATTTTTGGCTCTGCCATCCAAAGGGTCAGAGTGCATTACTGAACCTAATGAAAACCTCCCCACATCTGGGCAGTAATCTCTTCCCTTTTACTGCTTGTAATACATTTACAGGTCACAACGTGAGTGAGTGAGTAGCACACCCAGAGGTGGGACTCCCTTTCCCTCATCTAAGAACTATAGATAGCACAATTTGGAAGGTTTAGTGATATTCTTTTAGCAAATCGCATTCCCCCACACCCTTCTCTACTCCCCCTTAGATTTGTTTCCAGTTTGCTTTTTTGCCTGCTATTTGGGGGGAACGAGGTGGGAAGTGCTTGTTTGTTTGTGGAGCATTTGGCTAGGTTGCTCACATACTTGAGTCGTTTCCCATTACACTGCTATTAAACATTCCTAAAAACCCAAATGCCTTTTCCTATCAGCTTCCTAGCTTATTGACTCCAGGTTTTACTCTAGAAACTACTTCCTTTCTGTGCTACCTGCTTATCCTAACCGAAGACCTCATCAGCTTTCAAGAAGACCCTGTAGAGAAGCATTTAAAATATAGGACAAAATATGGTAAATTCTCAGGGTTTCAACACAATAGAAGGAATTTGAAAGGCTTCTCACAGAGGTTTTTTTATGAGGGCTCATATCTAAAAAGGGCTGCAATACATGATTTAGCTTTGCCTGTAGCAGGATTTACATGGTTCTTTTTTTCTGCAAAGTTAGCTTCCTGGAATATTTTTAAGGTTTGTTTCTAGATCTGATGCAATTACAGTAACTGATATACACTACTATTTTTTTTTCTCCAGTAAGACACGTGTAAAGGTTCATTTCAGTGTCAACTTTGCAAGGCTTTGCTTACAAATTTGTTTATCTTTAATGTTATGTTATATATTGACAATCAAAAGGTAGTCAGACATGCCTAATGAGAACAATAACATTTATCTGCAGTGCAAATGGTTTTATATGGTCAGAGTTCCTCCACATATTATGACCAAGTCTTTGTTCTATCTCTTAGCATATCAGCACTGCTCCACAGTGTTCATTAAGAAAATAACCTAACCCTTAGGTGGAATTTTATAAATTGCCTGCCGATTTTGGACGTACAACCACTGTTTGGATGAGACCTGTCTACGCCAGGCCTGTAAGGTGGCTCTGAAAGCACTGCAGATCTCTTATGTCAGCAGTTTAAATCCTGAAGATGTAATTTTTCTTTCTGAGTGCCATCTCCTGATTTTGTGTCTCTCTGTTCCTCCCCTGTACCACAAACATGTATCTCATTAGACTACATAACATCCATGTTTAATTATCCCTAGCAGACTAAAATTTGCCAGTTTCCATATGGCTGATCTGTTCAATCTGCCAGGTTTTTCATGATTTATTCAGAAAAAAAAAATGGCAATTTACAAAAACAAATTCTTTGTTTCCCCACAGAAAGACCAGTTTCTATTCTCTGAGCCAAAAAACTGGAACTAAACAATATGTACAACAGAAGCAGATGTAGCTATTATAGTGTGGCCTGGTGCTTTGAGAAAAGGGACAGCATGAGTAAAATTAATGCATTAATACATTTACTTCAATGCATTTAACCTTTTCTACTTAACATCACTCATGTCATTCTTTCGAGTGTAAAAAAATTTAAACTTCTTCACCCTGGTTTGCCGGTCTGCAATCCCACCACCAGAACACAGCATCGTTATGTGTATAAAAAGGAAAACACCGAGGGCGCACGTTTCTAAATATAGCCAGCGGGAGCTCTCGGCTTGTAAGCAACAATCTCTGTTGTTGTCAAATTCGGCATTAAACCAATGGATCTATTTTGTATCAATACACTTTAATTGGTTTTCTGGATGACATCTCCACAGAATAATGCCGGGATCAGTAGTGAGTACCGGGGCTGTATTAGCAGAGTAAACATTAAGTTATTATGTCCCTTTCAGAGAGCACAAAAGTTACTCTAGCTTGAAGCCATATGGCCTAGAAGCATGTTGACATATCTCGGCAATAAAGGGTTATGTTACAGAAGGGACCATGTCGAGGAGATCAGAAAAGCTGGATCGGCTACTTGACCAGTGTCACATCACTGAACCCGGCGTAAAGAGCTCAAACAAAATGACATGAACTCATCTGCGACCAGTGTCTAGGAGCGGAGACCTTTAACAATGGCAGCACCTGCCAGATCGCCGTTCTCCTCCCCAATAAAGTCACCAACAGCCCCCTCACTGTTCTGTCATGTGCCTGGCACAAGGCCCCTATTGTTACCAGCCACTCTCACTCCAATAATTTCTCCTCTAAATGACACTGCACCACCACAGGTCATTTCAAGGGGACTGAAAAGAAAGATTTTGCATCTGTTTTGAGTTGTAGGCACCAAGGGGGAGGGGGCTCGAAACCCCTTGATAGCTGGCAAATGGTAATAGCAAAATGTCTCTATTGTTTGTGTCTGAACAAACAACCATACTACATGAGAGTTTTTATTGTCCTCAAGGCAATCTGCCACGAATGCTCCCCTTTGCCCATACCCTACAAAGAGAGAGGGGAAGAAAAAAAAAAAAAAAAATCACCACAATAGTCACAGTTAGGAAACCTTAGTGAGAGTTTAATGACCAGCTACCAACTAATGGATGGTGAGTAACATATGGCAGAGCTTGGCCTCTTCACATATTGATTAAAAATAATTTAAAATTTAAAGCCAAGTTTGTTTGACAAGGTTCCAGCTTCTCAGCAGCCACTTAACAATCTGAATAAATCTGAAGGGGAAAAGCTTAAATTCTAACCCAAGGCAAAGCAGAACAAATTCATTGTCACATTACATAATTGAATCTATTACATTCGCCCAAGATTAACAGCCAACACTTAACGATTTTCCTCCCCCTACCTAAAATATTTGCTGATGTAAATAGCAAAACGACTCTTTGTAATATTTGGTAACCTTTTTAGAGTGCCTTTCTTAGGCCCTCTTTATTAAACACAACCATTAATGGCCATAATCGAGACCTGGGAGTCACATTTTAACCACATAATATTATTTAACGCAATAGAATGACTCTATTCTTATATCCTCGAAGCACCACTCGAGACAAATGGTCATATTTTTAATACACATCTTCGTGTCCTTTTCTAGCATGATGAATGTCAGAAGCTGGAGCACTTGAGATAATTGTTCCTACCGAATGGATTTAAATAAAGTCTAACTGGATTACTTCTTACTTGCTTTCAAAACCAGTGACACACACTAGAAAACAGATCAGATAACAGCACAGGAATTACAGTACCTGTCTCTACCACGACTTGGATGTGCAGCTAAGAAGATTCCAAGTGAATGAAAGAAACAAAAAAATGCTGTTATGGATTTTTTAAATGGCGATTTTTTGGAAAAGGAGAAAAGACATGTCCCCTACAGCCCAGCTATACACACAGTAAGGATCTGGATAAAGACTTCTGATATTTGGCAACTGACATAAATTGGTGACTAAAGCACTAAGCTGGTATCAGGAGGTCTGTAACCAGCTCCTGATTTGGTGATGTGGCTCCTTAGCCATGTCGCTTCTCCTCTGGCTTCCCTCTTACTCTTTTTTGCAGTGGCCGCTGCAAAACGTTCTGCTCTTTGTCGAGGCTCTAGCTGTTAATTCAACACTAAAGAGTTACCAAAAAGAGGGTTCAGAGCTGAGACTTTCACTGGTCTTCAGTCCCACTACGAACATTTCCCTTACAGGATGAAGGCAAATAGCAGGTATTAAAACATTAAAAATGTGTCTTTTGGAGAACATTACCCCCCAAGTACTCCAGAGAACACCATGGCCAACCTCCCAATACTGACAGTAGCACAGACCACCTGGTTCCTGCAAACTGCTGTCAGGAGACCCAGCCATACCCAGGAGCTGTACTGGGGATGGGTTCTTCAGCTGCGAAGAAATGGCAGGTAAGGGAGGGGAGGTGTTAGAAAGCGGAGTACTGATGACATGATGGCATATATAAAAGGATAATGGCAGAAATGATGGGAAAAGAAACGATGTGTCCCTTTTCCGAGCAGCAGCAGTAGCATGGCAGTAGGCAGCACAAGGTTGGAGATGCAGTTTAGCTCTTAACCAAGACGTCAGTTGACTACATGCTTTAGAAAAGTGGCTTTAAAATATTTTAACAGGTTTCACTTGATTACATCTGCTTATTTCTCTTAATGGAATTACTAAAATACTCACTAAGAACTCAATTAATTTCTAGAGCTTTTCTATTATGCCAGCACAGTAGACCATGAGAGACCTTTGAAAGGGATCAAGGTACATACTGATGGAGACAGAAACAGAGCTCCTAAACTGCCACAGGACTTAAAACCTAACCTGTTTAAATGCTTTTAAAAGAACATCACCAAAAAACCACCAGATACCACAACACCATCTTCAAGCACCTATGTGCATGTCAAAATCTGTCTAGCAACCATGCATTATTAACTGCAGAGTGATTCTCAGAGATAACAAAGAATGATTGTTGCATTTTACTGATTGGAAACCGGAATGCAGCAAGAGATATTTCTGAGGTCATACAGGAAAATCTGTGTCAACACCAGGATTAGAAGTGAGATCATCTGGCTTCCAGCTCCATAAAATCATCCTTCCTCTCCAAAAAAATTACTTTTCTAATAATAAAAGCCAATACAGGAAGGGATGGTCTTCTGGTTTTGTCTTTTAACTTCAGAAACATAAGGAATGATCAGCTCTGGTCCTCCCAGCATTTGGACCTCCTAGATGCTTCCTGAACACAGCCAATGCACACTGAATGCAAGAAAGAAGTTAAACACCTTTGTCCTCATCTTATTCCTTCTCCTTCATGCTCCCAAACAGCAAGCAACATAAATTAGGATTTGAATCAAACTAATCCTTGGCACACCCATTTTTCTTTTGGGTATCTTTGTGGAATCTGAGCACATCCCAGTCTTTAGTGTATTTTTTCAGATCTATGTGCTTTCCATCAAGAGATAGGGAACAAAGGTACAGACAAGTAACTTGCTAAAAATCAACAACGAAGGTAGGTTTTTGAAAGTAGTTTCCTAAATCAAGGCTTTGCCTGTTAGATCTGCCTTCATCTCAAAAGACTGAAGGAGGTAACTGGGACCCAATGGATGCCAGGATCATGTTGTATTAATTCATATCAGCCAAGTGTAAAACAACAAATGTATACAAATTGGAGACATTATCAATTAATTTTGGTATTTATTGTATATTTGATATAGAATATGTTCTATATGTTTGGTTGATTTTCATATTTATGATAACGTAAGTGTGCCACGTTGGCATGAACACACAGACAGCTTCTGCAGGACTGCAGCTGCTGTGTGAGCTTTCTAGCAGACCATGGGTATTGACTAAATGTCCACTGCAATTACTTTCTTCACACTGTCATATCAAACGTTTTATAAGTCTGGGATTTATAAAACCGAATAAAACTGTAGAGCTTGTAGAGTGTACATAAATGTCTTCCACAGAAAATATGCTCAGAACATCAAGTGCACTGCCATTTCCTCCCGGGCAATCGTATATTGCCCATAAACATCATTAGAGTTTATGTGCACACAAATGATCTCTGAACTATTTGTCATTAAAATTAATTAAAATCTCCTGTTTGAAGAGAAAAATAATACGACCTAGGAGTGCATTTGGAAGCCATTATGGACGGTCCTTGTGCTCTGTGGTAGGGCACATTGCAGCTGAAAATGCCATGTATTAGCGCAAGTGTGGAGGAGCGGAGAAACACACGACACCGAAGAAGGGCAAGGGGAGGCAGAGGAGAAGGACTGCAGCCTTTGCACTTCTCAAGGACCTTGGGTCTTTCTGCCCAACATTGGGATGCTAGAATTTTGATCTCAGCAAATATTCTCCAAGAGGAAGAAAAGATGGATTATGAAATCCCCAGTGAACAGCTCCAATCCTGCAGCTTACTGAGCACTGTGAAGATCTTCTGCCTAGAAAGGAAAGGAAAGCACTCCGCACTTCCCAGGGAAAGTCAGGGAAGCACAGGCATTTGCATAACATTTGTAAAAACTGCTTTTGCCACAGATATTTTAGGGCCATGGAGCACTTCCTCCTCCCTTCCTTGTCCCCCTTCTCCCAGCAGGTCAAGTAAAAGTCTGCTGCCCTGAGCTATCTTTCTTAGCAATCTGATTAACATATGGACACACTCTGGCTTACTAAAAACAGGAAATCAATTTGAAAGGCAAGACAAATATTATTTGCTTTCTTCCCATCTGCTATGATATGTGAACACGTCTGCTTTCAGCAGTGATACAGGGTTATTGATTTAGGATATTTATAGTGTATATGCCGTTATCAGGCCAGCTATCAAAGGGCCGTAGGAAAGGCTGTTTGACCCTACAGGCTATTTAAGTATGTAGTCGCTTAAAAAAAAAGCCAGATTTTCTTATTCAAGTTGACAGCAATACTATTTCATGTCATGCCTAAAGATACCATTTCCTGCTTTGCCATCTACTTCTGTTTGATTGCAAGTCAAATTAAATGTAATTGTTAAAGGTCTCTCCTGTCTGCATGGTGACCCCAATGCATTTCCAGGCTACTGCTTTGACCCTCTGGGTCTGCAAAAAAATGGTTTTCACAGCACCGTTGCCTTTTTACCCATAATCAGGCTGAGTTGCTTTGCTAGAGGGAGCACAGGCAGCCAGAGGACCCTTTACCATAAGAACAGGCTGTCCTTTAAACAGACAAGTTTTAAGAAGTTTATATGTAAATAATCAAACCCAATAATTCTGAAGTGGCCACGGATAACCACCTAAAAAGAGATAGAACTGTGTGCTCCCAGCGGTAGCCTGGGCCAAAACATGAAATACTGGATTGGATCACTGCTGAGAGTGTATAAGCAGTATCTTCCATAATAATATTGCATTCAATCCATAAACACTTCTTCAAATGGCTCGGGCCTCGCTAAAAAAACCGCAAGTTGTCAGGAGGGCTTCTTTTCCAACATGAACCAAATTAACAAGAGCCTGAGCTCATACAGAGCTCCATATAGCAACGTTAGGCTCTGCCAAGGGACACGGTCCACACACACGTATCACAGTGTCTCCCACAACTATAAGCGAAGATGTGCACTAACTTACATCAGGCTTGTGCTCATCTCGTCAAGAAACAAAAATATAATATTAAATATATGTCCCATAAAGACAGATCAGCTTTGGGACACTCCATATTTATAGGGAAATCCTCAAGACTGACCCATATTTTCCAAAACTTTTGCAAGCATGAATTCATGTCCAGGAAAATGATATTTTCCGAATTTGCTGATCCTTCACGTCTGTCACATGGTTAATGGTTCATACCACATATTGTCTGAGTTGCAGGTGGAACTCTCTATATTTCCCCTTTCTTAACTCTTTCCATGAACTGTAAAGCGTTGCCATTTACCTTGTCTTCACCAACTCAGAATTATTGTTTGAGACTCTGCAAACTCAGGCAGATATCCCCACTTTGGCTTCCTTCACACTGAAAACATCTTGCCTTTGACAACGCAGTTGGAAACCTGTTTCTTTGAATGAAGTCTGGTTGTTCAGAAAACTACTGAAATATTACCATCGCTTTTCCTGGGCAGCAGCATCTCCTGGGAGGTGTGTTCCACACTTCGGGTGCCCTTTAAAACTGGTGCCATTCTTGCCCTTAGCCAGAACAGAGAGTAACCAGATCTGGAAGATTCCTTTACACGAGCCAGGCTCCAGTCCCTGCTCTGCCATTTTCCTGGGCATCCAGCCCATCACCTCAAGGAAGATCCTCTAGCCCAGCAAGTATTTTTAGGAGAACAACCACCTTTCAGGAATAGATTAGTATGACTGACGCTCCTGGAAATACTGGGCAGTTTATGTGACCACCTGTTGACCCTTCCAGCCTTTTTCTCTGCCTTTTTAAGTAAGAAATAACTGGAGAAAATTACAAGGTACTGGAACATAAACTACAGGTGAATATGCATTAGTTATTAAGTAAAGCATTCAATAACAATCACTTGAGAATCTGTAATTATGGATAGAAATTAAATGTTGAACAAATATTTCATGTCATGCAGATGAAGCACTGAGCTGAGACGCACGAGACCCGTATGCGGTTCTTGCTTCTACTAAGAACTTCCTACAGTCATTTGTTTTGTCTATTAGGGTCGTCTATCAGGTGTAGGTGACTTTCTTAAAGAGCTCTTGGGCAAAAGAATAAACCCTGCCCTTTCGCTGTAACTAGTACAGCATTTCTGCTATTGGCAGTCAGAAGCCTATATTAAACACTTCTGTGCAACATTAAGGGACATTCCATCCTGGCTTTTTCCTTCTCCCATCTCACTTCGTATTTTCTTTGTGATTTAGACTCATGCTCTGCAAAACGAGAGAGTGTGTTGCAGAAAAAGGAACAGAGTTAGAGCCTGTGCTGTGAAAACTAGCCTGGTAGCTTTCCCCAAAGGGAAAAAGGCTGTGGGACAAATACGCCTATCTCTAGCTGGCAAAAATGATCTGCAAGAAAACATCAAATTTGCCCACTGATGGTTCAAATACAGGCCATGCTTGGGTCTTAAACCTAGGCACACCCTGTGAGTTGTCCTGGCACTGGAACAGTGATGGACCTCAGCTTGATGGAAGCCTGGATCCTTCAAAGGACCCAGAAAGGTCAAACTAAGGCAAAGGCCCTCTAGGAAATCCCCACATCTGGAAGAGGCACAGGGCCTGTCAGACCTTCCCTGCTGTGAAGGATTTGTGGACCTGAGACCTTCATGTGAGAATGAGTGGGAGTAGCTAAGAGAAAGATGTCTCCGGGGATTCAGAAGGGACCAAGGTCAAAGAGGATGGAGCAAGGCAGCATAATGGTAGCTATTTGCAGCAATGGAGAGAAGCGCTGACTTTCAAAGCCACGTAGCTTAAGGTAACTTAAACAGAAAGTGAAGTTTAGGAAGCAATTCTGCGCCCAGAATCTGAAGAGGACACGAGGTCATGACAAAGACTTGGTTTAGTTTCAGCTGACGCATGACACCACTTCAGTAAACTCCCTGCTGCAGCAGCTGATAACTGGCTAGCAAACATCTGGCTACAGTTTTAGGGAAGTCCAAGAGGAAGGAATTGAACTAGCAGCAGGGTATGAAATGTGGTAAGTCACTGACTGAGCAGCACCCTGGCAGGAGAACCGCAACTCTGTGCACAGTGTGTTTCTAAACGGCCAAGGGCTGTGCTGGGAGTTAATCTCCGCACAGACCCTGCATTGGCCTCCTGCCTAGAAATGAATTTTGACTTCTTCTAACTTTCACTGTCAGTTTCTTCCATCTTTCACCTACCAAGGCATCTCGCCATCCCCGCATGCAAAAGAGAGTGTGAAGGATTGCAGTCTTTTCTAATAATAAGCATAATCTGCAACAAAAGTCGCAGAATTAATTTTCAGGGTCAGGTAACCCTTGTGTCTCAAAGGCTCTACCACATTATCAGGGGAACTGCTTCTCCTGACCGGAAGAAGCATATAATAGGAAATCCTGACATCTGGAAGAGCACATCTGGCAACCATAACGTTTCTAAACTAGCTAAGAGTCCTTGTCAGCCTTTTACACCAAATTACTACCAACTTCCGTGCGTCACGTTCTTTCTTTACAAGGTGTGCCTGTATCATTCATGTTTATCCCATTGAGCAGCATCAATGATACAGTAGTCGCCTGCTTATCTGTAGCACGGTGAAACTTTTAAGATATTCCTGGTGCTGGTGAAAAGTCAGGAAGTTTATAGTGAGTTGCTTCTCAGTTGTTCAGAATTATACGGCTGATGAAAATATCCAGTCCCAGCTAATAAAAAGAGCATAGGAAGGAATATAAAATCTTCTGATTCAGGCCTTAAGCCAATCCCTGCCTACAGGGGACAGGAAGAAGCCCTCGTATTCAGATACGTGTATTCAGATCTACTTGACATGAGGTCTCTTGCGCCTTTCTCTGCAGTATTCTGGGGTTGCTGCTGTCAAACATAACACAACATGTCTATAAAGAAATTCGTATGATACTTTAAGCTTGACAAGACAGTTTTTCACACATGGTAGAATAAACTCACAGGAAAAAAGAAAGATGTCTCTAAACAGTTACAGTCTATCAAAACAACATGGCGTTAAAAAGTTTCTGCAGCCCTTTTACCAATGTAAATTGCTTTGGTCTTCAATGGCATCTCATTTGCTAAGTTGTGACTTTTCCTCTGTTCAAGTCCTTTCTTGTGACCTTTTCCACTTACCAAACTAAGCTTCTCCATTCCTGGCCCTACAGGTCTCTACCAAGGTAACTCAGAGACTACCAAGACTACCACCACACAGGGGCTTAGAGCTCTCATTCATCCTGCTCTTCACCATCTCCTAAACCCACCTTTTCATTCATTGCTGCTCTGTCTTGCCAGCACTTCGCAACTGGAAGTGTGCCTCTCTACTTGCTGATAAAAATCTAGCACAATGTCTGCTGGCAGATAGCCGATATATAAAATAACACACAGAAATTATGTTTCCGCCGTCTTGTGCGTAGCAACAAAACACACTGTTATTGTTCCAAACGTATATCAAAATGGGCCAAATCATAATGCTTTTTGCCAGATATTTTTTGACCCTTATTTAATCAAGCTTTCTGTTAAGCCAAGAACAAAGTAGAACCGAGACTGGATGTCCCCATGCCTGGTCCAACAAAAATTATTTTTTCTAGATGGACTTAGTTGAGAGGAAAGGAGTCATATTTACAATATTCTGTGCATCTGTGTGAAGCTCACCTAAAATTACAATAACTACGTGATGCTGGCTGTTGATTCACAGAGCCATGAACTAAGTGTTTGGTTTTGACTCTGCAATCCCAGATAATTCTACTCACCCATTACCTTCAGGTATCCATGCCTTGACATTTCAAGAAATACCAAAGATACTTTCCCTAACTCAACGTGTGTTCCCTGTACAGACAGAGGGCACTTCACAGGAGTCGGTGGAACAGAAACATAAACAAACCCCGGTGCCCTGGTTAGGCCTCTGAACAGGAATGCCAAACACCTCCCCCTGCTCTCTGTCACTGATACCTCCATCCCCATGGGTCACTGCTGGTGGCCACAGCTTTTAATCACATGCTGGGCCTCCAATGATTTATCACCCCTTAATAGTTTTTGTGTTGAAGATTCCCAGTTGGCAGCTCAGCTCCCCTTCTCCCCCCACCATGTAGCATTACCCAAGAGCATCAAAACCAAAGCAGGAAAATATACTGTGCCTGTGGAAGCGGAATTAACGCTGTTTAAGAAAACTATCTGTTACTGACAAGCGTTTTTAGCAAATAATTAGTGACGCCATAAAAGATTTTAGGAATTATGCAAAGGTTATAAAGTTAAAGACTTGAAATCTAGTATAGCATTTCCAACAGACTGCATGCCTATCTGTTGTTCTCTGCATAATGCATTCAAAAACAGGGTCAGTCTTTTGATAAATTCTTGCTATGAGATTCAGTTTAGTTTTCAGCCCCAAGTTGCTTCAATGGAACTTCCTTCCAACTTATGGTGAACAGAAACACTGTGCACAGGAAAAGCTCCAGCACTTGTAGAGTGCCAGCATATGATGTGACATTTCTGAGCTCAGTATATAACCAAGACTTGTCTTGGTTATGTAATCAGGGAAACACTGATGCAGCATTTTTCATCCACAGGTCTTAAAGGTTTCCTGCACTTACCTCCATTTCAAAGCTGAGCTGGCTTTCCAGTTCCCAGAGCGGGACACTGCCCGAACCAGGGTTAAAGCCAAGCTTCCTTAGTCCCTGGCAAAAAGGCTCTGTGACAGACCTAGACACCTCTCAGGAACAGATACATATCTTCCACTTGGTCAGACTCATTGGGAAGTGACAGTTATGGTGCCACTTTGAAGAAAGAATAAACAACTTCAGTCCATACCAATTCATCACACCTATGTCCCAGATTCCAGCAGGAAGGGATTCTTCCCCCTCAGGTGGCAATAATCGCTGCAGCTGGTGGTGCTGGCAGTGATGAGGATAACCTTGGTCTATCTCCTTCGCCGTTGGAGTTTGTCTGATGGCTCCAAACAATCCATCTAGCTCATTTTTCTCTAAAAAAAGAAGTAGACACACTTTAGCTGCGGGTTTCGAACACAGTTAATCTACACATTTTGCACAGGAGCCATGTTATTTCAGCCACTGAATGGAGAAGTTTAACTGTTTATTAGGATTTGTTCCCATGGAAAAAAATATAGGCCCTTATACGAATGGGTCATATTTCACTCCTGCTTCTCTCCCTCACATCTCTAATGCTACTCAGTGGTCTAACCAAAGATACATAATGCTAGCAACAGAAGAATTAGGTTGAAAAACTAAGTTAAGTAATAAATTTCAGTGACAAGCTTACACTCCAAACCTGCAAATAAAGTCCAAAAGGCAAAGAAATCCAACTCGTCAGTCAAGCATCTTGGAGGGAAACTATGTGGCTCACGTGAGAGGTCTCCCATTACCCAGGTCAAGGACACAGCTTCAGCACGTCACTCCTCCCTTCCCAGCCAGCTCTCGCGCTTGGGGAAAGCAGGGCGATGGCAGGGAAAACAGGGATGGAGAAGTGTTCAGGTCTCATCCTGGCACAGAGCTCTAACGCATCCAGGGGACACACACTAAAAGAAGAGCTGAGAAATACACGCAGATGCCTCATTTCATGTATAGCTTTAGCAACTGCCAACATTCTGGAGGTTCTTTACTTGTAGAGCATGCAAGCAGCAATTGTTAGGCTGATAAGGTGTATTCTTGATACATTTAAACATCATCTCCATGGGCTTAATTTCAATGAAACCGAGCACTCGTAGCCATAAACAAAATCATGCTGTTCTTTGTGATTCTCTTCTCTAAAAATAAGACTCCTTAATGTTGTATGTAAAGCTATTACCTGTAAAACAATTACACGGCGTCTATCTAAGGTTGTCTAAATACAGACGCGATTGAATCCATAAAACACAACCTGCAACACTACCTTAACAAACAAGGGTGCCCATACACAACATGTAAAGGAAAAAAGGCACTCCACCTCTAACACAGGATTACACTGCAGGCTGCCTTCTCACATTCAGTAGTGCAGATCACAGCATTTCTCATCACTGGTAGGTCACTTCACAAAGGCAGGAAAGGATAATAACCAAATACAACTGTTAAACTTAATGGCTAGCACACAGTATATAAATAGGTTTTGCATTATGTCATACAACTACTCTTGCCCCACGTGGTAACAGGTCCTTAACAAATAGGTGTATGTGACAATGAGGGCACACCAGAATCCTTATAAAGCTAACTGCTTCTTTCTTATAGTTTTACCATTTGCCACAGGCTGCGATAGAAGTGCTAAAAACTAAAGCTAACACACAGGAGGGTTTTTTATTGCATTGTATGAATCAAAGAAGAATTTCCTGCATATGACACTGAAGGCAGAGTGCACAAAATTTCCTCAGAAATCTGCAGAGCGCGTTGAACAGACCCTCCTCTGTATTAGCCTTTTTCTCACATATCTGTGTTTTGAATTTTAACACAGCTGTGAAAGAAAAGAAAAAAAAGTAACACCAATAAGCTTGCCAATTGGGCATTCAAATGTCAGAGACAAAGGAAAGTTTGGTAAAGAGATGAGTTTGCTGTGGGCAATGACTGTGTCAGACAGCCAATGACATCACTCCCTGTGCTGTCTCCATCACGATTTTCCAGAACAGGATTACAGCGATGACAGATTCCATTCCAAAACTCCCAGGCAGCTCTTTACATAGATGTTAGCAGAACAAAAGCATTACACGAGATTTCCTCTCTCCATCAAGCAGCATTTGATGTTCTCTAATCCTCACCTTGGGAAAAGCATTTGAGAACCATATGGACTTGCTGAAATCACACAGGATGTCCTGTCTCATAGCTAAAACTCACAAGTTAAGGAACCTCTGTGGGACGGAGAGGGCAGAGAAAGCAGGTTGTGTCTTTTATTTCCAAGAAGAGGGCACGGATACCCCCCAAAGCTATGCACATCACCGTCAGGCGCTATTGCTACATGTTCCATAGAAGACTATGCTGGTGACTTAATGGAAAATAGAAAAAAAAAACAGAAAAAGCATCAACATTATCTGTTGTAGTAGAGAATTCTTCAGTAGCCAGAATATTTCTTCTACTTTCATCTTTAAAAAATTCAGTCCTCCACTTGCACAGAATTTTGACCACAGCTCATTGACTACAAGAAGCATGGGAAGTCACAGCACTTGACATTTGGATGTAAGCTTTCATTTAAAATTAATAACTAGCATTTTCATGCATTTTAACCAAAACTGACCCGGTAGTTAAGAGTTTATATGTTCAGTTAATCTAGTTCCCTTTTCTAATTCAATTATCTATTGACTTTTAGCACTGGCTATAAGCTAGTCAATTAATATCTTTATTTGGTATGGAAACTCAATCTTATTTGTATCCATTGCCAATCACATAATCTTAAGTAACATCACCAGTCTGCGGTGTCACCCTTGACCTGAGAAGAAGTTTTTTTCTTCTTCTTCATGGAATGATATTAATAAGCAAAGGAGCAGTCTAAGCTGCACTTGCAAAACATGATGCAGGCAATTGTGCATATAACATTTTCATGCTCTGTATATTAGAGGAATGATCAGAAGCTAAACGCAAATAAAAATAATAGCACACATTCTTTTAGAGTTACCATTTTTTAAAACTACCCTTAAAATGTTATAGCTGTATCTTTTTCTCAGCCTTGCATACTCGCATACCTCTCGGTTGACATTTAGTTAATGGAAAATCAAAGGAAGTTTAACAGGTGTTATTGTAAAGAACCCTTTACACTTGAGACAACGGCTTCACGGTCATTATCTAAGTATGTCTTGCAGTTTTGAGCCACGCTGGAAAGTTTAGATTTCTTACATTGCCCGGTGCTCCATTCCCTGCACCAGCCTCCGTTTTATTAACGCCAAGGAAGACAACCCGTATGTTTCAGACACAACTTTCGTGAAAGTGCCTCCTAATTCAGAGCTACCAATTGATTCAGGCCCATCTCTGCTTGTTGCATAATTCTTTTGACCCCTGTGGTATTCTGGGTGTATTCTGGTATTTCTGCAGTGCGATGAAATGAATTTAGATTAAGAGCAGAGCTACTGGCACGCCGTCCACCCCAAGTGACTCAGGCACCTTCTGCTTTGTTTAAGTGACCTCCCAAGTTCCCAGGATTTATCTGCGTAGGCAACACAATCATAATTCAACAAAAAGTGCAAGGAACAAGCAGTGTATCAGAAAAGTTTTTTCACTTTTAACTGCAAGCAAAGGGTTGTAATGAGAAAGTATTCCATTGCCTGGCATTAACAGGCATGTCACTACAAGCAAAAAGAGTTTCACATCTCGGGTAGTTTGAGAAGCAGACAAATACCGTGACTGTTTTTTTTCTTCTTGGTGTCCTTGTATAATTGATCTTGAGCTAGGAACTTTGCATTCCAGCAGAAGCCTGGATTAAAAACCTAGACCAACAACAGTCAGCCATCAATCTTGAGGCCATCTATCCTATCTACAACCATTTGTATCAGCCATTAGCTATTTAGTAACTCTAAGTCTGAGGCAGAGAGATCACCTTTCAAAGAGAATAAATGCTCAGTGCATATCCCCATTCATTGCTCCTATTCTTTTGCTAATTCCTGCCTATTACTCCCTCAGCACTTGCAGTGAAATCTCATGCTCGTTGCTTCAGTCATATTTACATACCACATTACTAAGCATCAGAAAAGAAGACCCGCTTGCTTTCTTTTCCCAGATACAGTTTCTGACAAAAATCAAAGTATGAATTTTCCAAAAATATTGCAGATCAGAACGCAGCAACACCTTCAGTATACATCTATAACTACTTGCTTCTCAGTTACACCATTCCTGAAGTGCAGTGTGGCACCAGGGGCAGCAGCGCTAAATATACCCTCACCATAAGGGTTCTTTCTCACTGCCAAAGCACTGTAAAATGAGGTATTAGTTAATACAAAGGAGACAAAGGCCTTGTATTCGAAAAGGTATCTCTGCATAAGATCCTCCTTTTCAAAAATTGTGAGGTTGTTTTTTCTGTGTCTGAAAACACTATTATTTTAAACACATATATTTTTACTAATAACACATTCCAAATTTGCCTCGAAATCTTCTTTCTGCTATACTCTAGTTCTCAAAAATTCCATTCTGTGACCCCTTTATCATCACAGACTACCTTTCCCTACAAGACAGCGTCTCTACACACACAACCCATAAAATATAAAATGGCAAAATGCTCTTGGGCACCTAGCACTTCCACCAAGACAGCCACGTTGGTTACATCTTCATCTGAGTAACAGAGGCCTCTTAAGTTAGGAAAGTCACGGGATTCATTTACCTGGATATAACCATGAGATAAGTTTGCACCTGGCATAAATAGATGCAACCGCTTCAGTGCAGTTGCAGACATGCTGATTTACAGCAGAGGACAGAACAGGTTGACGGCTCCTCCACAGCACAGGCAAAATTACGTTTTGCTGCCAAAGTATTGGTATAGTTATATACATAATCAAGCATTTTGCCCTCATCTTTCTGCCAACAAAGCTCAATTTCTCAGAGCAAATGGCAGCCACGGGACTGCTCTTGCTCCTTGGCAGCAGTAGAACTTGCCCGCTGAGAGCTCTACCACTGGCTGCAGGTTTCTGCGTCCAGCCCAGCCGGAGGGTGATGGGACATGCAAGAGGAACACTGTGGGGAGCTCAAAATGCTGCCACTGGTAGTAGCAGACCCACAGACTTGGGGAAGTCTGTACGTACCCTGCATTGATGCACAGACCAAGGACCGGGAGAAGGGTTGCCCATTGCTGGGTCTTTTCGACCACCCCCCTGCCTCTGCCCGGGCAACTCTCTGCTTCATCTAATGCCCAAAAGCAGCCCCATCGACCAAGTTTCTGGCTGCGATTGAGTTAGGATTGCAAAACTCAGCCTGAATTTCTGTTCCTGTTTGTACTGACGGAAGAAAGATGCTATGACACTTTCCTGTGCTGAGACAGAGTCCGAGTCAACTGGACACAAGCGTGTTATCCAATGCATATGTTTAGAATGTCAACATAAAGCATACACAGCCCGCTGTACTTCCTAAATAATAATATTACTCAAGCTAGTCTTCTTAATTGTTTAGGTAAAATTTTCCAATTGTTAGCACTCCTCTGGGGTTTTCCCATTGGAATTCTTGTTCCTAAAAGCAACAATAGACTAAATGAACTTTTATTACTTTGGGACTGGTCATTAACGTTGTCACATTGTTTTTTTCTTCTTTTCAGATAACGATTACAGGCTCTAGAATGTTATTTCTTTTAAGTACATTACACTGAAGATCTTCATGACCACAGTTTCCAGGGAACGCACAACATTTGTTTCAATTAGCTCACGATCTTTCACCTCGTGCACCTTTTTGAATGATTCCTCTGAAAGCACCCCAGAAGGCACTGGCAGTGCAGGGAACAGTACCTGGCTCTCCCACACACTCTCTTGCTGCTCTGAATGCTCACAGGAGACGAGATACCAAACTGCAAACCTTCTGGCAGGCACGACACCCCTGTCTTCATCCTGCAATTCAGTAAACTGAGACACAGACCAATAATGAATCAAAAAGCCTGAAGTTAATCACATTACATTCAGACCTCTAACTACATTTCTAAGGCATCAGGTTCACACCACTTTCTGTTAAAGCTAACAAATTACTTCAAGATATGCTTTTTAACTTTTTATAAATTGAAATCAATCTGATCCGGCCCAAGAGAGATGCAGTTTTCAAAGTCAAGGAAAATAGTCTGGTGTCAATTCATGTCAAAAGAGTCAAACCTTACAGACCCCTCTTTAAATTCCTAGTCTGCACAGTCATATCCTTAGCCAGAAACAGCAATACTGGAGTAAAAAGGTGTAAGTTATTTGAAGTTTTTTCTAATATAATAAAGGGATTTTTTTTTTTAATATAAGTACACCACATTTTCTGGCTAGCTTTACTTTAAAAGCATTTCATACGCACAATTAAGATATTAAGCATGGGCCCAACCATGTTGTTAGGAATTTAAGTGTGCCAGTACTGACAAATCATTGGCACTTAACAGTTCTGCCTTTAAAATCATCATAATTTGACTTCAGAGCACTGCAAAAAGCTAAAAAAAGATTTTAAGAGCTGGAAAATGATTTTTCTTTCCAGACCGTTCAGAGTACTGTACATTCATTGTACTTTTGAAAGCAATGTGACTTGTGAAACTGGCAACTTTCCCATCCATACCATCTTAGAGATGTTTATAGCACATGATATTTTAATTGCGTGATGACAAAATTGTTTGGAAATATATCAGTTTCACAATGCATTTGCTTCATATTTTAAACAAAGTATGAGGTTTGAATAACACTAAGGTCTGGATATAAGCCCAACAAAACAACAGAAACGTTAGGGAAAGGTGTCCATAATCCATCACCCTTAATGAATCCATGAACCTATCTGCATAAGCTTAGGTGTTGCTAGGGATTCAGTCGGGCCAATAACCATCCAGGTGCTATAGACGGGCATTGCGGGTGAAATCCATGGTCCCTCATTAGGGCCTGAAGTTTATTCCAGGCCAGGTCTTCTAAAGGGTGGTCTTCTCAAGGGCTTCTCAGCGGCTGCCAGAGACCAGCATTTCTTTTTTCTGGTGAACAAAACCCTAGTAACTTCTAAACAAGTGCTGTTGTTTAAAATAGGGAGCTACTGAACAAAGAAAAAAGAGAGTTACTCAAGAAATTGATTGAATTATTTTACAGTCAAATTACAATAACATGCTCTGATTTGCATAAGCCAGGCCACAGAATTTCATCCAACAGCCAAACTGAGGTTTTGCACATCTGCAGAAGAATGCTTCTTCGAGTAGTGTCTCTCCCTAAACGCCCAGGACATGGATTCTACCTGACTGGGGTGCCTACTGCCTTCTGAGCAAAGTTTGCCATCTTTGTTTTGATGTATAAAATCCTAAAATGGCTTTGGATATGCCCACCTGGGGACTGACTTTGGCTCTATGACACATTCATAAACCCGGAGTCTTCTGCTTTACCGAAACACTAACAGACATGGCTGTGTAGACAAACTCCTGCAGTTTTGCAATTTATGCCTCACTTTCTATAAGCAAATACATACAGATAATCCAATCTTAACCACCCAGCAGCAGATTTGCTGTTAGTATCCCAACTTTTCAACAGGTAGTCAGGAAAGTTGGTGGGTACAATCAACAGAGAGAGAAAAAGAGGAAAACGTTTTCATTATCGCATTTTGTTGCAGCTTTTTAATCGGGAAGCTCCTTCCATTTCCTAAGTTTTTGTTTGTTTTGTTTTATTTTTTAATTATCTTACCAGGACACGTATGTAAACTTACAAGACAAACTGAAGCTAAAAATAAGGAAAAAAGCCTCTTCGATACAGTCCACAGTTTTAGACTCCTGAAAGTGTTCATATAGCATCCTGTACACGCAGAGGCTAATTTCATAAACTAATAGTTTTTATATTTTGTTTTACAAAGCACATGTGATATATGCTGTAATTAATACATGCACAACTCAAGACATCTCATCGAAGTCCTATAAACCGCACTCAGTGACTTACAAATTTAGGTCCCACTGAAATATCCAAAAGCCTCTTGTGAGTACAAACTTGATTTATAGAGGCTGAAGATCTAACCTGTAGATGAGTCTCTCATAATTATTTGCATATAGGAAAAACACGGGCCCCACTCCTAAACTGGGATTTTACTGGAATGCTGTCGCAGAAAAGGAGTTACACCAGAGCTCCTCACCGTATTAGAGATCACGTTTTGTAAATGGGGACTGACCCTTAACTGTACCAACACTAGTAGTTGTCACTATAATTTATCCCCTAATGGGATTTCCTCTCTGTGACTTCCCTAGGTCTATGGTCTTGCTTATCAGTTCAGTAACACTTGCAACAAAACATGCACGTGTATTCTCCAAAGTACGTCACATCCTTACAAGGAGCGAGGGTAGCCAGACACCCTGAAATATGGAATGTGCATTAGCAAGCATGGTCCATAAAATTTCAAAGCCCGAGATCTTTTCACAGCCTGACAGATTTTCCCATATAGCTTTCCACATTCCTAGTGTAACCCAATACAGGCACTGCAGGCTGAATGATAAACAGAGACTCCTGCAGGAAGCCTTGGGAAAGCGGAGCCTCTGAATATTACACTTTGCTCTAACTATTCCACAGGTGACTGTTAAGGTTGCATAGCCCATTTTTTTCAGCTCAGTAGAAGACAAGCAGAAAAAGTAAGAATGGGACAAAACAAGTAACTAAAAAAGTCTGGCAAGGAACTATCACTACCCTTGAACACTATCTTTTATGGAAAATAAGAATACTTCAGTACTTTCCAATCCTGGAAAAAACAGAAGCCGAGTTTCAGCAGATACATGATTTAATATTGCTTTCAAATTAGGCGCACCGGTAAATTTTACAGCAAAACGTGGTTAGTAATACCTGCAAACCGCGAGAAGCGTGAAAGCACATTTCTACTACTTGACTCACTTCTATTTCTTCTATTTACCAGCTGTGTGCTTGCCAGCTCTAGCTTATACATATATTCATTGCAGCCCCAGCCACAAGCAATGTGCATGCAACACGTACAAGCACTCAGAAAACGAGAGTCTCACCGTAGCCAGCATACACTCACTGAGCCAGGCTCTCGGCAGCATTCAAACTGCGCAAAAAGAGCCCAGAGCGGAGCCAAGGCGGGTACACACGACCAGGGCTCCCCAGACCACGAGACTGGCTATCCTCCAGGTCAAACCCCAGCGTAAAGCGGAGCATCTTCAGAGCTGTTCTGCTTTCCATCAGCTGTCAGTGACTTCGAGCTAGTGCAGTTTTCCAGCATTGCTGGGATGGTTTGATCATACTCCCCTGCTTTTAGCTTTGCACCCTATGTAGCACAGCAACTGTTATGGCAACAGAATGACAGGAAAGGATTACCTTGCCGATAGACTGTCTTTCACGGGATAGATCCAGTAGAGCGGTGCAAACTAACTACAGCATAGCCAAGAACCAGGGCCAGGATGACCAATACCGACCTTCCGAGCAGCCACAGCACATAGTAAGAGCACAAAGTACAAAGGATTTTCAAACGAACTAATATATAATATACCACAGCCGCTATAACATGCTCATATGAGAGCTGGGAAAGCAAGCTTCAGCTGCTAATGTTTTCAATAGCTGTTGTGATCAAAAGAGGGAGTACGTCGTTCCCCGTTTTACAAATCCTGTCGTGCCTGTTACTCAAAATTATCTGTTAAAAAGATGCGCAACCATATTTCTGACCCCCGATTTGGCCAAAACACTGAGCTGGATCGATCATAATTTCATCAGCTGTTATTCTTGTTTATGACAGGACAGCAAAATCAGATAGTATTGCCTCTGTTCCCTCACCACACAATGTCGTCACACAAGCAGGAAAGACTTCAAGATGGCTGAACAGCACTTTCAGGCTGGATCTTTAGGCAGTGACAATCTGCGTATTATTTTTAAGATTGCTGCTGCTTTTGGTGGTAAAAAAAATTGTTTGCAGGAAATAGACTGAAATGCTGTGAGCGTCATTTAAAAAGCTGCCATGTTCTTTCCTGTTCATTTAATTTTAACTTGCATGCAAACAGAGAAAACAGGTTCATTAATTATTAGATACCAAGTACAATACTTCACATGCCCATACTCTTGAGGTCAAGATGCTAAACAGCTAACCCAAAATTCTGGTATTTAGAACAAACCATAGGTATGTCAGCATTTGATTTAAGCTGGGAAACTATAACCCCTATACTACAAAAAAAAAAAAAAAAAAAAAAAAAAAAAAAAGAAAAAAGGAATCTCTCATCCCTCCTAGGTATACCTCTTGTCCTGGGTCAGAAATAAATTGCGCTACCATCAGCAACACAACACTGTTGTGAGAGGTTATTCATCTGTGGTACACGTAACTGCCTAAAATACGGCCTGGGGTATATTATGATTTCCACTGATGGTTAGTTAATATCGGGAATTAACTGACAATTCAGAAGATCACCTTTTTCAGTGATTTTGCTCACAAAGAACGCAATCAGACATTAGTTGCATAAGAACGCACAGGATTTCCAGCTTTCCTCTAAATGACATCAGTGTAATCTGAAGGCAAGGAAGCAAATGTATTCAAGGGAGTTTCCTCCCCTTTCCACACACAACACTAGACTGCAGCATTAATCCCAGTTAGTGAGGTATCTCCTGGAGATACACTTCCCAGCAGCGGGCTAAGGGATAACGTGGAAGGAACCAGTGCCCCAGTTCTGCTGAAGAAAGGTTAATATTTAAAAAGAAAAAAAGAAAAAATCATCCCTTTATTCCACATAAAAACATCTTTCCAGTTTTGATCTGGAGACAGCGATAGAGTTTAGCATAGCTAAAAATGCACAAGACTCGCACGGGGTAGTGTGTCTGTGTATCATTCTAGCAAGATGGACTAGAGATCTGGGCTTGGTCTGCCCCATCTAGGTGGCTACATGAAGGGGGGAATTGCCCACTCCAGAGCCCTGAGGCACAGCTGGGCTCTCTTATTTTGAGCTTAAATTTCAGGTTGGAACCAAATAAATCCTTCCAAACCAAATTTTTTAATCACAACTTTTCCACGTTTTGAATTTGAGAGATTAGTATCTTCCATTTGAAAGCCTCTGGCATCCAGAGACACAATAACTCATATTTTCATGCATCCTTTCAAAATGCAACGCAGCTCTCGCAGTCACTTACCTCCCGGTTTGACACAACTTGTTTCCTGCATGCAGAGTTGCTGATCCTGAGCTGTGCTGCCATGGAATGACAACGCTGGAAGGAAAGGAAGGCATTTCTCTGTTCTCTCCCTCTTCTCTCTTGGTAACTACTCAGATGAGTTCTGTTAGAGGCCACTGGATCAGATAGTACGAAATCCATACAATTCATTAGCAAAGAGCAGAGAAACACTGACTCCACTGTAGTACTCTTTGGAGGCTATAAACTCCAGGATCACAGCAGTTCATACAACAGGATCTAATATTTTCACAGTGTGAGCTACTACCACCAAAACAGTATTAAATGCATATTTTTTCTTTTTGCATATGCATATATCTATGCATGGCTCAACACAGAGGACCACCAGTCACGAATGACATAGGTATTACTGGCATGTAAGTTATCATCGCTGTATTCAGAAGAGATCTCACAGCTCCCAAAGCATGTCTTTGAAAGTTTTTTCAAGTATTGGAAAGAAATATTATCACAGGCTGTCCAGCCTCTGCCACAGACTGTAAATAGTAAATATGTATTTGTACATATCTACATATCGAGAAGAAAAGATTATTCGTTTCAGAGTCATTATGCACTGCTGAACTTATTTTCTTATGGATAATATTACAGTAACACTTACAGGACAGAAACTGAATTTATCACTGATACTCATGCACTATTGTGCACCAAAATTAAGTTTAGTAGGTTTTATGGTGGAGAACTACACTTCCAATAACTCTACATTTTTGGAATCCAGCCTGAAACCTCAAAACTTTTCCCAAATAGAAGTATGTTAATAAAAATCTCAAACTCATCAGCACAGAAGTTACACATGCTCTCAGCTAGAGAAAAACAGAATGAGGAGAATTTGGGAGAGATAAATTCCCCCAAACGCATCAGAAATGTGGTAAGATTCTTTATGTTCGTGGTCAGTAAATCTTTTCCTGTCTTAGTGAAGAACAATCATCATTCTTACTTAATGGAAATCAATTTGAAATAGCATTTTAGAAGTAATCCACTACTTGAACTTCCCAATTAATTCACGAGGGCCACGAAAATGCCTCACCGAACATTATAATTTTAAAATCATCTGTGGTCACAGAAGCTAACCAAACTAACATGTGCACACACAATCTCCACCAGCGGTTGAAGATCAAGCTGCAGAACAGGTGATGCCACCATGTGGAGCCTGGACTGCTAAATGAGGTCAACTGACAGGCATTATTCTGAAGTAGGAGGACAAAATGGAAAATGCCGCCAAGGTTGGAGAGGAAGCTTTAGGGATCTGAACAGCAGCATCATGGGCAAGCTCCTTTTGTGCTTGCAAACATAAAGAATTTGACATCTGACCTCTCCTAGGAAAAACCCAAGCAACATCTCCAAAGTAGGCAGTGAAGCATGGAACTGCACTATACACGCAACAAAGAACAGATAAACTAATACACACTGGAAACATGGATAAACAGGTGCTTCCTGCATGTCTTTGAGAAACCCCAGAAGATTCACGCTATGAGAAACAGTTCTTAAATATCCCATGAAAAGTTCCAAGATATTACTGAGACTGCTCCTAAACCCTCAATTTTCACAGCTGTCTTGCATCTTTTTATAGTTTCTCGACCGACTTCTCCATAAATCTTAGCTATGAGCCCAATTCTTATACCAAGCAACATAAATATTCCCCTTCTCCTGTTATCGAGGTGGGTAGCACTTTCAATTGTGCCCACTTGTGGCCAAACAGGCCATTTATATTTTAAAAGACCAGTTCATGAACACTCTTCCCCATTATTATGGCTGATAAACGCTCCAGTCAAGAAGCAGAGGCAGAAGCATTTGTTACAGGCATACCCACTGCAAGCAATGAATCTCAGTAACATCAAGGTTAATCCAGAAGGCCTGTTTACTCTACTCGAGCCAAGTCCAGTGCAATGGGCAGGTTTGTTTACCGATAGACAGCTCCCCAACTAACTACTTTTCATTCAATAGATTCGGGCAGTAGAGAGTGATTTGCTTGTGCTGAAACAGATACAACAGCATTGCTATAAGCTTCCTTCAAAGCAATTTAAAGCTCATTTTAACCTTCATCCATTGAGTGCAAGCTGAGCATCGTTAGCTCCTCTGAAAACCAGCTTGGGTAACCAAATTCGAAACCAAACAATATTTGAACACCTGGATGCCTGCTCAAGCAAACGTATCAAGTCAATAAAATAAACAGAATTCCGAGCTGTATCTAATGTCCTTGGCCTGCTTTTGGACCAGAAGCCCAGCAAAGAGCAAATGATCAAACTCCCTTACCTGGGGCTCTGATGAAGCAGACTTCAAAGTGGAAGGTGTTTGAAAGTGACTGGATTTCCTGCATCAATATTTTCACTAGTGGCTTCTTCCGTCAATGACATATGTGTGACTCAGGGGAAGATGGACAGAAAAGACCTAACCAACCTGAAGCTACTAACAGGTTTCATTTTAAGATTTCTCTTCACTGCATTGTAAATGCTCACATGCAGCCTGAAGAGAGGTAAGTAGGTTTTTTTGGCTTTTTTCAAGTACAGTTGGCAGCGGATCCTACTCATGGTCAGTTGCTTGGCAACAAAACAAGTTTCTCTGGCTACAAAATAAATATTCCACATCTGAAATATTTGAGAAAACACTGTTTTTCCTAACTACATTCCATAGTACTCGGGCCACAGGGTTTCCCAGAACAGTCTAAAACGTTAACAGGGTTACACAAAGGACGGCCTCCAATTCGATTATCGCTCTAAGACAGATACAGATACGTCCCCCTACACGACACCGTTCACATATTCTTAAAATAGTATGTTAAATCTACTCCGCAGTCTGGAGCTCATGTAAAGTAGTTTAACTGCCTAGGAACAAATTAGCTAACTGGATCCTGTGCCCTTTTAAATGTAGGTGTGGTGGGAGACATTTCGCAGGGACTAAAAATCTGGAAGTCGCTATGTTCGGTCTGAGATGCATGCCAAAGAAAGCATGTCTAAAGAGCAAGCCAGTGAGCACAAGCATAAAATCAGGTATCTCATCAACTAGCAGAGCCACAGAGGTATGCTACTGGAAGTACCTGCTCTGGGATTGGTACAGAAAGTGTTAATTTAAAGTCACATGTCTTCGGGTAGCTCAGAATTCTCACGGTCATCTTCTCACCCTTTCAGCAGGACACTGCTTTGTTGAGGACACAGGCAGTAGAAGGCAGTTCTTCTAACTAACCTTCTGAAAGCATTTGTCCTGTTGACCAATTCTAAATAATATAATGGGCAGATTCTTATTTCTTAGATGCAAAGAGAGTGTGTCCTGGACCAGGAGAGAAGAACCCTGCAGAATCAGCTAATTCTGCACTGTTTCCATCACAATTGACAGTGGATGTCTAAGAAGAGACTAAGTACAGGGCAAGCATATAGCGATGCTTCATAATAGCCTCTTCAGCTTTCGACACTGAGGCACAAGGATTTCCTGCGTTTAATAGCCCCTGATGAATCCTTCTTCCATGAATTTGTCTTAATACAATGACAAGGGAGGAGAAATATCTATTTCTAGATTTTATTATTTGCTTATAATTCCCAGAATACAGTAGTAATTATTTGGGGTTTTTTTCATAACCTAGTGGCAAATAAAAAATTATTCTTGAAAGAACAAAAGAAAGACTATCCACCTCATTAGCCTCAATGAGTAACTCGGAAGAAGAGTTTTAAGGCTGCTAGTTCTCAAAGGGGAGGCAATCAGGAAAACAGTCTCTTAAGACATGTAGGCAGGTCATAAGTTCAAGCATCCCTTTAAAAACAGGACCCAGGCTCCAAACTCACCTGGGAATTTCCAAAAAAAGGATTTAGACACGTAGCACTGAAATGCAGTCTAGGGATCTAAGGCCAACGTGCAAACCTAAAAATCTCCCATGTGTACCTAAAGGATATGGATGTCTCTATTATACAGAAATGTCCTTTTTTTTTTTTCTTTTATTTTCTTTTCTTCTGCATATATGCAGAGCACTTGCATCTCAGTGCTGGAAGTTTGGCATCTAGACCTATATGGCCACTAATCTCATTTCAGTAGCTTAATCCAGTAGGTCTGTTAAAAGCCCACCAGCAGCTTCGAGACAAGCAACCATTGATTACTTCTATGACACGCGGGGAGAAAAAGTTATTTTCACCCCATTTCGTTATACTTATTTGCCAAGTAGATTATTTTTCCAAGGTATTCCTGCCACATTACGTGGACAGGATGGACAGTGCTTGCTTAACGAGTTCTCATGTTTTCTTCACTATCAGTGCTTAGTCAGTCCCCTGTGCAAGAATAATTAGTTTCCTCCTGAACGTCCTTTAATGTTCGTATGTTTTGCAGATGTTGATTAACATTTTTGTCATATCCACAATATCTCATTTTGCAATATGAAACCAAAGTACAGAAGACTTGCTCTTTTTGCATCTACTTATTTTAGATATCTCACTTCAGATTCTCAGAATCTGAATTCTCGGTGTACCGGTTTGTTAAATTAGCACTAGGTTTTGTGTTAAACTGACAACCTGCAGCTTCTGGTGCTTGGCACGTAAGCAAATTAGACACAGGATCTCCAGGTAAGCAGCCAAACAGCAGAGAATACATATCTCTAAGCGTTTTCACTTAGAACTCAATGACAGGCAAAGCCAGAATCAATTTCCTCATCAGTGCACTCAAAACTTTCGTCTTCCTAAAGCTCTGCCTTTCATACTCCATCCTTCCATTTCTAGAATATTCAGAGCATTGTTCTGGCAAGCTTCAATGCCAGAGTATTTCATCCTGTGCCGTAAGCGAGCAAAAGAACTTGTGAAAAAGTGCGGTTTAAGACTGTATCGTAATACTCAGGGACCAGATCAAAAATTGCACGCAAAGCCTTAATTCTATCACCATCTTAATCTCAGTGCTCAACTTTGTTACATCCTATTAATATGGCCCTGTAGATGCTCAGCATACAATGCGGCACTGACGCTTCTGTGTTTCACCAACCAAACTGGAGTATACAGACCCAGAGTACTTTATGCTGGAGGATGAGTGGTAGATGGGATGGAGGAATTTTTGACATTAAGTTTCACAGAAATTTGCTGATAGCCAAAATGCAATGAAGCTTGAGTCCTAGGATTTATATCAACATTTTAAAGGGATACTGACCCAGCAGACATTTCATCCAGCTCTTATTCCTTTGACAGTGTCCTGGACTTCTTGTTCCAGGTCAAACCACTGTGCTCAGTAACTCTTAGCTTTGCAATTCCAGCCTTATCGTGTATTTCAGAATTCACTTTTGTCCAGACTATCCTAATTTCATCCAGTCTGTCTCCTACCTCAGTCTGGTGTTCAGTCAGCCACTCACCCACTTCTATGTGGGTTTTGCTTTCAGCCCCTATATCCAGCCACAGTGTCCACATCCTCACCGGCTATTCTTTCAGCTTCATTCCCTGCTTCTTTCCAGCTCTCCCTGCTATACTGTTGTTTCTTATCAAATCTGTACACACAGCCTCCCTCAATTCCTTCCTAGTATCCCATTATTCCTCTGCCCCAGTCCCTTTGCCTGAGCAGTTCTTGGCTCTCGCCACCAACCCAGCGGCTCCTACCCCCCCCCCCATCTCCGTCGCTCAGTCACAGTGCCAGTCTTCCTACACGGTGCAGTCCAGCTTGCCTTTTGTCAGCTATGCATGGCCCACTTCCCCTCTCTACCTAAAACCTCCTTATAGTTTCTTCTTTTCCTGCCAATTTCCTTATCCTCATTATCCCACATCAGACCTGGTCTTGTCCCCCTTCAATTTGAACTTGGGAGTCACGTAATTTCCTTCATGTGAACCAGAGTTACGCACCCCTGATTGGAGGGTAAGGGAGGTGGAAATAATCTCCCAGAATAGGACAACTACATCTTTTCAGAGAAAGACATTGCCAATATTTTTTTAGCATGGGTAAAACAATGTATTTTCTTCTAGTTTTGTTCTTGGAAGATGTTAAACTGTTCTGGCTGAAACTTTCTGAAGAGAATTCAGCCTGAGGCAGACACCCAATGCAACATGGAAAAATTTAGTTTGAAAAACTACTTTGACAAAGCTGTGAACAGCTGAAAATAGGCCTTTAGGAGTGGAAGTGCCTGGCCGCCTTAGTAATAGATGCTGTTACTAGCCCTGCCCGTAGTGAGAGTCAAAGGGCCACCTTATAACGTCAATCACTTTGGTGATAATCAAGCATAAACCAACGGCATTTTACAGAGTAACTCTAGGTTCCTGCTGACATAACCAAGACAGGACTTCTTCTGCCATGTAATTGTCCAGCAGTTTGATGTCTACACAAATCCTGATAGAAAGATCCTAACAATACTTTTCCATTCCCTAGTGCTGTGCCATGGAATATGAATATGCGGGTAGCAGTGCTGGTTACAAGATTTCCCCTGAGCCTCAGTTTATGATGTGCCAGTTCATTGTAAACAGTTGGCGGACAAGCCACCAGGCCCCCAGCTGTTCAGATTCCTTCTGCAAGAGTCAACATAATTGTAGCCCTACTTGTGTCTTCAGCTTCTCCACTCTGAAGTTTGCTGTAATGGACCTACCTAAAGTAATTAGACCACCTGTTGCATCGCCAGATCCATTTAAGGGAGTCCTTCTGCAGTTTGGTTTATATGGTTTGACAGTAATTGTTTAAGTGGATGCCATTGTAATGGCACTGCAAAATAAAATTGTAAAATAATTTTTAATCAATAAATTTAATTACATGCTCATCAGACCATGAGCTTATCTGTAATTAGTTCTCCATACCGTAATGCAGTCCATAACGCCAACTTTTTGCGCATTACAGGATGTCGGTCAGAAATGACATTTGCAGGTGACAGGATATTTACAATCAATTGAGCTCTTATAGCTCAGAAAGATTTTGAGCCCTGGAGAAAAAGGAAAAAAAAAAAGTATCAGTTGTGGAACTTTAAAATGGCTATTTGGTTTGGGAGCAAATTTGGTTATAGTGGTACCAGTGGTACCAGGAAAACAGTCACCATAAATTAACACAGTCCTAACAAACAAACACAACTGGCATATTGCAACCTCAGTTACTTAAGCAGCTAAAGCTGTAATTTTCCTTTCAGAACAACACCAGATTGAGTAGCTTGAAATGGGAAGGGCTGTTATCATAAGGTACTCAAATATTAACATTCCTATATGAAGATACATGTGCGCACACATGCCTATACACACATCCACACACATATCTGTATGTGCTTACTGCCAAGTGTGTATAGACAAAGTTCATAAACTCTGGACGTTGTTTATAAACTGACCCTAGTACCACCTGTAAGGCAGAACTTCATTGTAACACTGATCTTACAAAAGGAGGAAATTCAGACATGGAAGTCATGGTAACCCTCCTAAGGTACTCACAAAATGAGAAATGGTACCCAGGTACTGACTCCTATACCTTACTCAAATCACTGGCTGAAACCAAAACAAAGCATAATCCTATAAACGTGAGAAACGTACAGTTACAGTATCACAGGAACAGTTCTGGATCCATACATCACAGGGTTTTACTCCTGTGTTATATGTATAAATATAAATGTATTTCATATAGAGACTACTAGAAAAGCAAAAAAATATATCAAGAGAACATTTCACACAACAGAAAGTTCTATGAGTAACAGCGGAATATTAGAGAGAGCTTTTTAACTGCATTATCAGCTTCTGTAATTATACCTGCTTTTAGTAGTGCCTCAATAGGTCAATGTTAGTTGTTGGTTACAATGGTATTGTAGTATCAAACATAGTGGGAGACAAAAATCTGTAGTTAAGTCTGTTGGCAGAGTCACAAAAATCTGGTTTTTTACAAAAATAAATCGGAACAGAACCTAACTCCATCTTAGAGATTCTTTGGGTTTATGTCTTCAAGCAAAAATTGGGTTTTCTTCCCAATATATTACATGGTAGTTTTGGTCACTGTTTAGCATGTTTATGATGTAAATTAACAAATACATACAGAATATATTCAGATGTAGTGGATTTTAATCTATATAGAAAAACACAATTAATTTCACATTAGTAAGGATGTTACTATCATCACAGTAATAGCTATTATTTTGCTATTTCTTTAAACATACCTTTGTTTCATGTCTTCAAAGGGGGCTCCACACTGCAAGCTGCATTCACACTGTCCACAGCTCAAAACTGCCATTAAACACATGCTTATTTTCAAATACATCCTTAAACGTGAACAAAATCAGTGGGGCATAAGTATCTTCTTAAATAACTTTCAGATCCCAGAAGAGTTCTTCGAGGATACTTCAGAAAGCACACAGCAGGGCCAAACGCATTTGCAGCGAAAACTGACTTTGACCTTCACTGCGGCTGCTTCAGGTGGAAGGTAGGTCAGAAGTCAGCTCCAGGTAAGCTCCCTCCAAATCAACAGAACAGTTCTGGTTTGAATTCCGACTCCATAAACCTGCTCTTGGGAATAACTGAGTAATAACTGGATTTATCCAGCTCTTGGGAATAACTGGAATAAAAGGATGCTGCCGATCAGCATCAGAGGCTCCCCATACTCCAGATGAGTTGGCCTTACTTTTTGGGGGGGCAGAGAGAAGCCCCTCCGGCTGTTACAGAGACTCATGGAACACCCCCCCAAACGACCTCTATTCTTTGCTACGAGAGAGAGTGGGACCCGGGCGTACCCCAGGGATGTGGCTGCTCAATGTAGCGGCTCACCCGTACAACCTGTAATGACTAGAGGGCAAAGCCAACCAAAGCACGGCCAGCCCACCTGATTTATCACCACGGCACAGTCCAGCAGAGACACGGCTTTGGGGTCACGATTAGTCAAAACACGTTAACACAGACTAGAGTGAATGGAGCCATATTTCTTTCAGCTCTAAGAGCTAGCATTCTCCCTCTTAATTTGGGCATCTCGGCACAGTGCTCCATAGGATCACACCAGGAAACATAAGTAGACATTTTCACATCATACCAGACTGACACTTAAAGGGCCTCGATTTTTATTACCTCCATGAAAAGAGAAAGGGCAGATGCCTACAGGAACAGAGAGGATAATCCTCCTTTCCTTCATACTTTACACTCTTGAAAGTGTGATAGCCCTAATTTTCTAATGACAGCATAAACAGGATGGCCTCCCATGTTGAAAAGGTCCTACAACACAGCATAAAAACAATATGAGCCCACAGAAATTAACCAAGATGCTGTTAAAATTACTTCAAGCGCATAAGGAGTTCAGTAGGTAACAAGATCCCAATGAATTCCTTAGTCAGAATATATGCTTTTTTATTAAATGGGTCTCAAAACTTTCATGTTCTAATGAACTCCTTAGGGTTCCAGCCAGTTTCACCTGTATAGGATGCAGAGCAAGATTATGGCAAACCTTGGCCAGACCATTCTTATAAGCAGAGCGGAATTCACGTAACTCGCCAGAGGTCCAAATCAAATTATGTTAAACAGACAAATATCAACAGAACCAGCCCACCGACAGACTGTTCCCCATAACTGGCCAGTGACAAGTTTTGCAACAGGGGTTGTCTACAAGACAGATACCTACTTTTCACCAAGTAAAAGTGCAATCAGCAAATCTAGCAATCAGCAAATTCATCCAGTACCGGCCCTCTTTCTCCTCAGAGTCAGAAAGTGGAATGCTTATGACATCTCAGGCATGATAACATTCTGATGATTCCCTACAGAGTGCGCCACAGAGGGCAACGAAGATGTGGCCTGTGTAAGAGTCCGGCCCATAACAAGAGCACTCTCTCTGATTTACATAGAAAACTTAAGATGCTGCTCTGCAGAGACAAAGAAAGCAAAGCCGTGAATTCCATACCAGTGTCAGTTCCACGTATTACCAAATGTTAAAGGCATTAAACCAAACTCCACCTGTAACGTTTCTCATTACATCCACATTTTTAAACAATTAGTACGAATATGACGCTGTCAAATACAATATGAGAATACAATAAAGGATTAAAAGACTTGTTTCTTAAAGGTACTATCGATTTATCTACAAGCTTTGTTTTGCATACAACAGCTAAGAGTAGCGATGGTTAACCAAAAGAAGAAAAACATATCACTGTGCCTATTTTTCCATTACTTGCTATTAGAGGTATGTCTGCACATCAAGTAGACAACACTTCATTTTCCCTTTGTGTTCTTCTGGTGCTGGGAGACCAAAAAAAAAAAAAAAAAAAAAGGACTGAATCATCATTAAAATTAAGAACCACAGAAATGGACCAGGGGGTTAGTTACAATTACTTTTAATTTATTGTCATCTGGGTAGATTTCAAGTCAATGACATGCATCTTCAGGCATTGCAGGCTGTTTTGTAGATTGGTCATCCACCATAAATAAAATCTGAGGCTGAAATCAATTGACCTGACATTTACCCTGTTCCACAGCATAAACATTCCAGCTCTCATGTCTGAATTTTTAGGAGGCTTCAAAAGACAAAGTGATAAGGGCTGATTAACAGTTACTACAGAGACAAGCCTGTAGGAGTGTGAGAGTCATGAATGGGCCAGAAACTCTTTATGGGAATGCTGTAGGTTTTTACCTAGGCCAGAAACTCTTTATGGGAATGCTGTAGGTTTTTACCTAGGCTGAACTCCAATATCATCATGTGAGCTACCAAGACGTACAGAAGCCAGTTTATAAAGTGGCAACCTTCATTTTTACATAACGTAGAAAAAGTTATCAATGCAAAAAGGACCCTTTTTTTCTTTTTTTAAAAGGTGACTGGGCCAAGGACACTGCATTTCCCAGGTGAGGCAATACAATTTTCCTACTTTTACTGTAGAAAAATTCAGTTCTTAAAAGCAGGTGTTAAATTGAGTTGTATACACAGTAAGATTTTTGGATGCTTGACTTAGTATAATGTCCATTTGAAAGCAGACAGTTCACTTTGAATAACTTTTCATTTTGCAAGACGAGTTAACCAAAAAACACTAAAGACACTGTGGCCCTGGGCAAGTAGGCAAATCCTTCGGCGTCCCAGTAAGGTCCTTACTAAAGGCTACAAACGAAGGTACCTTGCAGGGTTTTGGAGTCAAAACTCACTGCAAGCCATGCTGTCGCGTGCCCCCAGCCCTCATTGCTGATGAAGCACAGCGCGAGTCTGATGGACGATCTCTATGGCACAAATCTGTTTTTCACAGAATGGAGTACTCCAGCTCATTCTGGTAGTCAGCTATAACGCTTGCTAAGAAACGTGAATATTCAGCAGGTTATGGTCAGTTAAAAACATTCAGTCAGTTTCAGATCCAACTGACCGGGAAGAACCATGAGGAATTTGGTAACAAATCAGCCAATCAGGTAAAAATCCACTCCTCCAAGTCCATAGCATGGCACGTGGACACTGAGCTTGGCCAGTAATCTGCAGCTTCATTCAAGCACTGTCAGTTGTTGCATCCAGGCAGGCTGTGCAGCTGACATCTTAACGTACAGACCAGCGGTTAGTCCAGCAGGCAGCACGCCATCACGTTTCACGCATCAAGACTGAGCCACTGGCAGTCTTGGACTGACCAGCAATAGAATTCCTTCCAGCTTGTCCAGATCATTTAATTGGCAGAAGTCCATCAGTCTGTTCCCAACAATAAATTCATGCCCGAGTATGATAGGAAGTCATCTGACTCAATCAGTTGTCTTTTTTTCCCCTCTGTCAGCACAAGGCTTTCTGAAGAACCTTCACTCAGCTGCAGTCTCAACAGGTCATTTCTCTCTCATCAAATCCCAAGGTAAAACCTGCTCTTAGCTCCATTTACCTTATCCAGTTCTCACCATTGTCAATTCAAATCTGAACGAGCCTTTTGAAGTTTCTTAGTCCTCTTTTCTTGTGTCAGGAAACCTTTGGGACATTTTATAATCTATATAAGCACTAAGACAGGACCACAAAATGAATCGTATTAATATAATTACAACCAGTAAAATCATCAAAAGGACTGATTCCATATTTAAGCTAGAATAATGAGGTAATGTGAAAAAAATACTCTGGGAGATCTAATTATATAATGCAGTATTCAGTTCTGCGTGGCCAGCCCAGCAATTCCTGTAACATTCCAATCAAAGTGATCTCACTAGCATGTGAGAGAAGAGTCCAGCTGACAGATTTGGGACATGTAACGTACTATTTAGTCAAGAGGCCCCATGTGCTATTCATAAAGAATTAACAACTCTTATATTGACAATGACAGTATTGTCAGAAGACCTTTGGAAGGGGGAAAAAACTCCATAAACTCCGTCTCTGTGAAGTTGGACCTTTTTTTTTTTTTTGCCCCTTTTTTCCAATGCTGATGTAATCTCCAAACATCTCCAGCAGCAGCTGCTCAGCGAAACCAGGCACCTTCTCCCTAGTCCCTTTCAGCAGCACACGCAGCACTTTCCAGCTCCCTCAAGACAATCGGGGCCTTTCTTTCACCAATTAGCTATCACTTCAAGAGCCCTGCGCTGTCCAACGAGCTCTTAAGAATGGTCTTTGCAGGAAACAACATTGGAGGAGCTTTTTTTTTCCTAGACAAATTAAAAGGGGAAGAAGGGAGGGAGTGGGGGAGAAAAAAAAGCACAACAAAACAAATTAGAACACAGAAGCTGTCCAAAATGCATCGCTCGTTTAGTACGTTGACAAATGCAGAAACGTCCTCAAGAGCCAATGCTAGAGCAAGGCACACACAAAAAAATGCTCCTACTTTCTTCAGGAGATAGTTTGTTTAGCTGAATATGTTAAACAGGTTTCTTAGAAAGAAGGGCTCTTGTTACAGCAACTCTCTGAGCTATACGAACTAAAAGGGAAAGAAACTCCTGTAAGATTATGTTCTATTTCCTTATTTGGCTCTCCAAATGTAAAGCAGCATTATTTGAAGTAGTCATTATAGGAAAGAACGCAGTGTAGCTCACTTTAAATATGGATGGATTGATGAAATGAGTAATTACTGGAAAGGCTAAGATCTTTTTTTGAACTTACTCAACTAGCAAGCTCCTTTCCCCAGAAACCACACTTTCCATCTCAAAAGAAATTAAAGCCCGATTCAGAGACGTAAAGCTCTGTGGATTTTACATTCTTTTTCCTTTAAAATCAGGGAATAGGTACAGTAATACCTTGAGGTCCTTGTTGATGCCAAGTCCCCATTAGAACAAATACAAACTCTAGAACCCAGTTCAAGAAGAAAACAAGGAAATTCTATAGATGTTTAAGTAATACCTTGCCTGGGCCTGGACTTCAGCAACTGGACCTGGACAAGTGGAGTTGCAAGGGCAAAAATGCGAAGGATCAGCAGTAAGTGAAATGACTCGGACAAGGTCCAAGCAACAGCACAGTGTCAGGACTGATTCCCTGATTTTCAAAACTCTGCATTAAACCAAATTGCATACCAAAACATTGAGCGTCAGTATTCTCTTACAGTACCACCTTCTGGTCAAATTTGTCCTGACTGGGGTAACCTCACGAGAGTCAATACATTGCCTTCTACAGGGACTACACAAATACATTTACATTACAATTAAAAAAAAAAAAAAAAAAGTCTGTTCCCTTTTATTGACTGTGTATCAGTAGGAAAGCTCCAGGCTTTGTAAGCAGTTAAATGGCACGGCAAAGCAAATACGTTAAGGGGTTTCAGGAGTCTGTGCACACTAATAGGTGCTCTTAACTACTACAGGGATTTTTAATGGAGTTGGAAAGTGTCAAGAACTGATCAGATTGCTTAAAAGGAAAGAAAGCCTGATGTATTACCCTATGTGCGTTTATGAAGGAATGTGCATCAACTCAAATTCCTCTGCACAGGAAGGCTCAACCAAGGGATGAGTACACACAATCAGGATTAAGAAGGAATCTTTGTGGAGGTGCACTGAACAATGAGTGCCTTTTTCTACCTACAGACTTCAAAAGATGCTGAGTTTAAAGGGACTACTCCTTTCAACTAGCAAAGATTTTACTGAAAAAATGCAGCACGCTGGAGAGAACAAATATATATACATATATATGTTAACTAGGGCCACCTCCAGTTATAGGAAAAAGGATGAAAGGGACCCAAAAGATCTATCAGCTTGCCCTAAAGCAAGATCAACTATGCCATTCCTGACAGCTGTTTCTCCAACCTGTTTTTTTAAGAGACCTACATCCACACAGATGAGAAGAAAGGAAATCATCTGAAAGGGATTTAAGCAGGAAAAACAGTTTGACAAATTGTTCGGTGGCTCTATCTGCTACAATGCAGCCACTGTAAGCCCACAGCCCAGGGGCTCTACATTACATACTCACTTCGGCAACTGGCTCATTTTGTAGCTGTGAAATAATTTATTGGTTGAGGCAATGATATCTGCCTTTTCTCAGAAAAGCACGTATCTCTGTATCTGACTCCTCCAGATGGATGCGACTGCTATAACTGAAATTGTATCTTTGTGACAACCATCTTTCCTTTTCCCTAGTGTAATACTGCTGTCCATACTCTAGCAGGATTGCTGAAAACCACCAGCAGGGTTTTACTAATTCCAATATTAGCTAACGGGACTGTCACATAATACAGCACATCCTATGCCTTGGCCATCAGCTCCGGTTCAATCTGTTAGTGGAGAGAAGCCCGGTGGTTATTTAAGGGCACATGAGGAACGAACTGGTGGTTCATTCCATTGCCAAGTGAACAGGTGCCTCCTCCCCGGGCTCACAAGTGGTTCTCAGCTATGCCGTCTCTGGCGTTCCCCGAGAGGTGTCAAAGCCGGAACAGAAACCGCACAACCCTTGTGCCTGGCGCTGGGCTCTGCTTGGGACAGGCTGACATAAAGCCAAGCAAGCTTCCACGACGGCTGCCTCATCAATAGCAGTTCTATGGCTCCTCATGCCACGGCTGTCAACTTGGCACTCTTCACAGGTACTACATTTATTCGCACAAAGGAATACTGCGTTTCAGTTGAAGATGGAAGGATAGTGTTCTGCTGCTTAGATTTCACTTCTTAGGACAGATTTCCTCCCACAGAAATTTAGTGGCACAGCATAAGCAAGGCAAATCTACGTGCCAGATGAAAACATTGTGTGGCTAGATTTTAGAAAACGCAGGTTAGTACGGAGAGCTCTTCTCCCCTCCTTTGTAAAGTATTTTGAGACTGAGTGAGGAAAAGTACTAGGTAAAGCCTAAATATTGATAATTATTTGTAGATTCCCCCGAATATACTTTTTCACATGACAGAAGTTCCTAATGCCTGGCACCGTTTTTAATGATTTGCCTTTTCAAAGAATGTATGCTGTATCACACATAAAAGCATCCTCTCTTTTCATAGTTTATTTTGTTAAAATTGTTTTTCAAATAATCACCTCTCTAGAGAACAATGGCATGATAGGACAGTATTCCTGACGGGTGATATTTTATTACTAACATATGTTTTCATCACATAACATTGTTACCCTCTTCTGCTATAAATATTTATTAAAATCCTCTAATTTGAAGCTATTTCCAAGACAAATTCCATATTTTGCTTTTAAATTATCACACAATTAATTGTTCTGGTAATCAGTGCCCACTGAAGAGTAGTTTAGCAAACAAACAAAAAAAGTACGTATTATGCATTCTTGTTGACCTCTAAAATGTAAGGCAACAGATTTCACATCCAATTTTCCAGTTCCAATTATAAAGCAGTCTACCTCCTAAAATATCACTACATTCCTAAAATTTGAAAATATCAAGTGAATTGATAAGCAACACAGCAGACAATACAACAATAATCATAAAACAACCACTGTTATCATCAGTTACAAAAACATGTCCCTAAACATAAATAAACTAGCATTAAAAAAATATTTTTACTTACTGTATTTACCACACATTCAAAAGGCAGGATATCTACAAAACAGCAGAGTTGCAGGTGTCGACATGGCTAATGAGAAATTCCCAGTTCACTGTTAAGAAAAAAAGCAAAATTCAAGACCAGCACTTATGTCTCAGAATCAGGTGCCTTCTATAGTTATCAGAGTCAAAAAGGCACCTTGCTCCAGTTTACATACGTGAAATCTCCTGAACAAGCGTTCTACATCACACTGAAAACAAAATACCACTTAAAAAGCCAGATCAAGGTATTCATAGCTTTAGAGGACAAAATCTGACATTCAAAGTCAATTTCTGCTTCAAATAACTTGTGATAACATGCACATATCAAGATCATTCAATGTTGCATTGAGTCCAAGGAAAGCAAACACCTGCCCCACTGGTTTTCTACTGGAAAATCCCCAGCAAACATGCTCCTCCCACTACAGTCAGTTCAATATGCCCATTTCCATGATCAAGAAAAACAAGGACAGAAATCAGATACTTCATTTATTACATATTTCTTCTCTTAAGAATAACTTCAGTGTCCATAAGACCAGAAGTGTTTGTAAAACTCTAGCTCATCCTCAAAGGCCTCACAGTCAAAAGTGAGATTTAAAAGCAAAAAACCCCACAGACCATAGGAAAAACAGTAATAAAAATAAGGGAAAAGAACTAGGAGAAAATGAAGCAAAAACTTAATTAGTCTTAAAAGTGATTACCTGAAGAGGTCTGTATTCAAAAAAGAGTTGATGAGACCTTTGCAGTTACGGAGCTGTCTCTCCGTTATCACCTCCATACGCTGCTGTACGGCGCAATGCTCAGCAGTAGACATCTCGCTTCCCTTTCATTTATAGGAATTTCTTACTAGGAGTGTGATCAGAACAAGATCTAGACGTAGCAGAATAGACCATGTATATGCCATGATATTTAATCACATCAGTTAATTAAAAGGTAAGTAATAACCAAAACATCCACCTAATGGTGAACAAACAAAAATGCAAAAATATTTAGTCACTCAAAGGAAAAAAAAAAAGTCTAGTGTAAACATTCAGAATTTACGTTAAAAAGTTCAGTATAGCTTGTTATCAAGAAATTATTATGTTCATTTCCCTCAACAAGTGGTCAGAGGCCCTACGCTATCTGCCAAGTCTTCACACTCAGTTAGATGCGTAATTTTTTGGTTGGAAAGAACCTCTGGATTTTGGTTGGGGAAATGAAGGAATTACCACTGCATTCAATCAGACATAACGGATCTAGCCCTAAACCATCCTTTCTCAGTGTTCTCCTTTCATCAGTGGCATCAGTGGATTGATTTTTTTTTTTTTTCTCACTGAATTCACAAAATTCACATCAATCTAGTAGAGATTTTTATTATTATTATTGACAAAATAGTGTTTTAACTGAAACGCCAGTTTTTCAAAACCAGAAATCTGGCAAAACATGCTCCAGCTTTGATGAAATATTTGTCAAGAGCTGCTTTTCAGATCCATAAAATTCAAGATTAGAACAACACAGAAAGAGGGATCAAGCTCTTCAAAACATTATACAGTCAAGGCATTCATGCATAAACCCACAGTTTGGGTCTCCAGACGAGTGCTGTGGCCACCTATTTTTGGGCTATTCCCGAGTCTCTCATGACTTAAAAAACCTTGCTTCCTTCTCACTCTGTACAAAACCAGAGTGGGACCTTAAGGAACGTCACAGGATGGAAAACCCAGTTCCCGCTCGTCTGTAACTACATGTCTTCAGCAGATAAAGCACTTGGGGAAGGGGGCTGCTACATGCCACGTTTCCTCTAGTTTCACTCAGAGGATGCTCCTCCTGTGTTCTACCAAGAAGAGAGCAGATCAAAACCTGCCTCTGGTTTACAATTAAATTTGGGTTTCCTAGTCGTCATTTGTTTTGACAGCATAAGCCAGTATTGATAGAAGCGAACAATGACGCAACCGCAATTTCCATATGAGGTCCAGCATGTGACAAACTTTACTTTAACTTCTATTTAGTAGTTAAGGGTAAAGTTTCTAAAACTTACCATAGGCAAAACGTGCTCTGGCAAACAACAGACCACAGAAAGAACTCAAAGTTGATATCGTACCACGCATAAAATGCAATTATTGAGAAAAACTGTTATCCTTTATAAGTGATAGAAGGTAAACATTTGACATGCTGCACTGACACAGCTCCGAACTTTATTTTTCTGTTTAAAGTGAAATTACATTACCTGAAAGCTATATTTGAAATATTTCTTACAAAGGTTTACTTGGAAATTAACAGGGTTTTGGAAACTTTGAAGATAGATGATCAAAAATAGCATTGCATTCAGCAAGGTTCTTATTAAATACATGCGTAAGTATAAGAAACTTCTGAAGCTTATTTAAAACCATGTGAGTAATAATGTATTATCAGACCTACCATTATCATAATAAATTTTTAAAAAAATAAGAAATGGTGTAGGATTGCATGGCTTAGGCTTTATGCTTTGGCTTTGTCTTCGTTAATCATTTGCTTTCTTAAGTCTCAGTTTCAATAGCCACACAACAGTAGATTTACAATAAACAGGCCAATCTGACTATGATTTTGGAAGTTTCCATATTCCAGTCTGAACTTTGCAACAGAGGCTTTGTGGCCAGACCCAAGTCGGACATTCAGCAAACTATATTGTGTTTTGAACAAGTTTTTCATTCTACTAACAGGTTTTCCTGCTTATTTTTAAAGTCCCTTTGCACACAAAAAGAAGGGGAGCTGGGGCAAAGAAGGAAAGAAAAGAGTCCATTTGAAAAAATTACACTGCTAGATTACAAGAGTTGAAAGCTGGTATGTAACTTTGCTCCGGGTGATCAAACTGCTAATCAGGAATGCTGTCGGGAACAGAATGGAATTCCAAATAAATTAGCCATGTCCAAGAAGCCAATACAACACAGGATTAAGGCTCACAAAGAAAACAAATTTATTCAGCCTACTTTATCAGAATTCTTAATAACGTGTACTAGTTTTTCTCATCGCAGTCTGAGCTCTTCCACTGGAACAGTGTGGAGAAGGAAAAATGAGTCACACTTCATAAATCTCCTACTTGTACAGACACCTAAAAATGTTATATAGAGCAAGACACACAATACCTTTATGTATAAATACATATGCACAGCACAGCAGAAATATGCATATTTATTTCTCCAAATTTATTTCCAAGGCACCTGACCAAAGAAAAGACACTACACGCTTCTGTGGAAATCTACAAAGCTGAAGAAAAAGGTCAGAACTGCATTGATCTCCACACCAAAATGAGCTTCAATAAGACAGTATATAAACCACTGAATTAAATAACCAACTAGGAAAATAAATCTCTATTGTATGACCATGCCATGCATTGCATTTTTTATCAAGTATAAAAAGAAAAATACTTATGTCCACACACTGCAGTGAGGAATACTGTGGCTGAGGTACTGTCTGCAACACAAATGCATATTCTATTTTTGCCTCTGACAACGTCCCAGGGAAACTTTTCAGAAGAGTTTATGCCAAGATCACAGGAACATTAAAATATGTGCTTAAGTTTTTGCATTTCCTTGAAGTGGGATTTTAATCTTTATTGGACTGGTTTTCGTCATCTGTGAAATAGAGATGATAACAGGCTCTTGTCTCTACATTCAGTTGAAGACAAAACTAGATTTTTTGAAGCAATTTTGTAAAAAAACAAAAAAAATTAAAAAGGAGATAATGTACTCACCAAAAGTACTTCATGCAGAATCTAGGCATGTATAACAAAATTGTACTGCAAGGAAACTTGGCTTCTGAAAGAAAGAGATAAATCATAAACATATTCGAACTTCAAGCCATACATTGTCCAGTATACTTATTCGCTGGAAAAAAATAAAAGACTGAATACAGTACCACTTGCATTTACATGACTCTGCCATATTACCTTGAAAATCCGTGCATGTACCCGCGTGGATATCCTGTAACAAAATTCATCAAGCAAACCACAAGTTGAGTGTGAGTGTTGGGGATTCATTTGTCTGTTCGTTCCAAGACATGGCACTGCCCTGCTCCCCAGATAGCAAACTACACCAGCAATTTGATATACCCGGTTACTGTGTTAGGTATTTTCTACAGACTTTTCATCCCACGAGGGGCACACACTGTAAGACACCATTTGCGTCCCCTCCCCTTCCCATAATGAAACAAATTAAATGCTATTTACTACTATCACTGTATCTAATATCTTATTCAAGTGCAAAAGCAAACATTTATACCGACTGTGACTTAGTGTGGGATTTTTTTTGTCAAGTGTTTTTTCCTCCCTGCAAGAAGATATTTGCACAAATATGTAAAGAAGAGCACACAACCCCAAATCACCTTCTCTGGAAATGCATCTCCAGAGGGTGAGGGTCAAATGATACAAGCTTTGGCTACACCATTGAGACATGAGAGTGGAAGCTTCTGTCTACACCCCAATGCCTCCATTAGAGGCACATAAATAACCATTTGTTTTGAGCAACATATTTTAGGAGAAATATAAACTATGTTGTTTTCTCAGGAAAATAAACCAAAAAAGCAATGAGCACAAACAAAACTTCTCATGAAGCCCAAGGAGGAGAAGTGTTGATTTTCATTTTTGAAAGGGTCTCTCTAAATAGGAAACAGATTTGTATTATTAACTACTGAAATAAATGTTTTGATTCAGGGGACATCAGAACAGACATTTTTCCAGCTATAACAGTTTGCCAGAGCTTTGGTACACATTCATACATAGCTTCAAATAATTTGAAACAACAATTGGGGCAAATGAACTACTGATCTAAAAAACGTTACCCCGTTCTACCTTGATTTGACAAACAGTACTGTATTATATTAATGGACAATCCATGTGCTCAAGCTAAGCACACATGCAAGTGCTTGCAGAGTTGGGGTGGATTTCTGAGTGAAGAAGGGAGGATGATCGCTGGCAGTGAGCAGCGCTGCTCCACTTACTCGCTCTTGGCTGATCATAGGCCAATGAGACATATTCTGGGTTACCACATTAAATATCTGGCTTTACAAAATAATGTCATGAATTACAGTTTGATCAGCAAGTGCGCTCCTCTTGTACCCTGACAACAGTATGTTTGAATTACACTTGAGATTTTTTTCTTTTAAAAACACAGAAAATAAAGCAAGTAGGTGAAAGGTAACTGTATCACTTTACAGACACAAGCTACCCTCTGATTACAACTAATTAAGATATTCAGCAGCCTTAAAACAATACCTTTTTTTAATCAATGAACCCAGACGGCATTCACAGCTCTTTGCGATGACAAATGCCCTTTGAAAGAGTTAATAGGCAAAGGTTTGTACTGGCAATGAATAGGGCTACCTTTAATTGATCCAAGAGCCTTAGAGAGCCGTCTTATAGTGTGATGATGTATTTGGGTTGCAAATAGGCCAAAATAAGCATAAAGAAAATCTGTAAGACCATGAGACCTTTCATTTTTTTATTGCGGGGAGGGAAGGGGGGGGAACTGCTGGGGAAAATGAGAGAACTATGATGGGGTTATCTTTGTGCTCTGGCACTTAAAATAGATAAAAACACAGAAATTTTGAGGAAAAGAGAGGAAGTGATCAGGCCACAATTCTGAGAATAAACATCAGGGTGCATGAAAAGTACAAAACAAGGCTTCTTCAGGGAAAAAAAAAATAAAAAAAAGAGATGACCTAATGGTATAAAGAAACATTGATTAAAGAAATACCCTGAGGGAGAAAGATATTCCATCAGCTTTAACAAACACTGCATGGCCCTGCATTCCCTCTAAACTTCTTAAGTGAGAGAAAGGAAAAAAAAAAATTATCTGGAGAAGAGGCAGTCACATGGATCCATTTATAATTTTCCCCTCATTCTTTGTTCATCTCTTACATGATTTTGTTCAAGATGTACAGGAAATTTTCACACAAGAGGCGGCTCACAAAATTAAATTTGATGTGTTAGTAGTAAACATTCTTCCTTGAGTAGCCAAAGAAAAAACAAAAATTCATTTTTATAGGCAATATAAAATCCATTTAGTCATATTTTTTCTGAGACAGATTATCCACTAACATTAGCTAATAATTAAGAAGAAACTAGTCTATCCATGCTTAAACTAGCCTTTCATCATAAACTCAACTTTGGCAGAACCCCTTCCTCATTTAGTGAAAGCTAAACCGATTTCCTTGAACTCTCACAGGTGTAAACTTTATGCCGAGGTAGAATTTTTCTGGAAAGTCTGAGACAAATCAGACAAGGAAATTCCTGGACTAAAAGACTATTTTAAAATATAATTACTGTGTAAGCATATTATCAATAACTCGGGAAAAAAAATCATATAGAAAGATGCTGGGGTCTGAGATTTTCTTAAAAGACAGATATAGGGGAGCTAGGAAAAAGTTGACATCGCTTCTTAAAAATAAAAAAGCAGAGCAGTAAAATAATATCCTGCCCCAATATATGCATCCAGATGCATTAGATAAACTAGAGTCAAGCCCGCTTGCAATTTGGAGCAGGAAACAGATAAGTTGTTCTCAAATTCTGCTCATCTATGCATCCTACAGCCATGAAGAAGTCCTCTTCTAGCAGTAACTAAACAAAAAAAAAAAAAATACAAAGTCTTCATTGCAGGTTTGGGTAAAAATGAAAGAGAACTGAACTTACCTCTCTAAGACAAGAGAGCTGAAATAGGATGCTTCAAAGAGCAATACATTCCCAGTAGTAACACTTGCCTCCTACGAGGAGTTTTCCCCGTGGCACAACATTCTGAGGAAAAGAACAGACAAAAACTTCTGTTGTAACTTCAAGATACTTTTCTAATTGATTATTCTAAGGCTGTATCACCAAGCACCACAGAATTACAACTATACCAAGGTAAGGACCAGTTGTACCTTTCAAAAAAAAAAAAAAAAAAGGCACAAACATCCGCAGATGAGCAGGAGAACCAGGACACATAGACAGTTGCAACATACTAAGCAAGGTATATGCTGGGATATGCACAGCCTTGCTTACTTCTGTGTAAACAGTCAAAATATTGTGCTGTGGTTTGAGTTGTTTTCATTTTTTAAAAAATAGTAAATATTTTGAGGAAGTCTTGTCTTTGTTCTATTTACTTTCAATTCAGACTGTTAGAATCTTCCTTTGTAATTTAAAGCTAAAATATTTCCTTCCACTGGATGAGGTTATGTGTAAATTCTAGCTACCAAGAGTTTTCTAAATTAAAAAAAAAATTAGGATGTACAAGGATGTCTTTGAAGGACATCAAATTCCCGAGGAACACTTCAAAATCAACTGCTTTTTGTGCAGAGGACGCTGGATAGGTTACTCATCCCGCTCCCCCCAAGCATGGTGAAGCACCACTGTTTTATAGAATAGGAGACAATCACATCACAGAATAACTCTGTCAAGTAACTTACTACTTGACAGAAAAAAAATTTGGCCAAACTCTGCTATTACACTTCTAGCTGGCAGGGGTCAGGGAACACAACCAGGATTTCCTCCAAAGGATACAGCCCTCCAAGCTGCAGGGAAAGTAACCCCATCAAGGCTCGCATGACAGACGAGACTTACAGGTACAGAGGAAGCACAGGTGGCTGACCGCATAGGACGTCTCCTTTCATCGCTTAGCCAAGACCACCAAACTACGAAACTGAGCTGCCGCACCAGTCCCACAGCACCCATTGAGAGACCTTGAAGACAGCTGGGCAAAAAAGTCACTGAAGAACGACAAGTAAAACCCTAGAACATGAAGGAAGGAAGCAAGAACAGCGACAGGAGAAAAAGTAAATCAGAGAACTGAGAGGGTCATCTTAAAGATGTTTACCTAGGGCCCGTCGAGGTAGCCTCGTAACCTTTTTATCTTACTTTCCACCAAACTGACTCTGATCATAACAGCACCTTCAACAGCAAAGCTTCTTCCCCCAACAAATGGCACAATCAGCCTATTTGTGGGACACTCCATACTATTCAAGATCATATTTCTACTGCTGCCCTTGTAGACAGCCGATAGAAAAAGGGCCGATATTCAAATCCTGTTCACCCATGTTCAATTTCACTGAAGAACACACTGAGGCAGAAGGGCACTTCTGTGGCAAATACCAGCAACATCTGAGCTGTTTTCCCAAATCAAGCCTAAAATGTGTTTATAGGTCTGTTTATACAGCGACAAAACACATCCCACCTGGAAGCAAGTGTGGGAGCTGTTCACGAAGGGCACACCAACAGCACTACCAGGATGGCCAGAAAGCAAACACGACTGCAGACTGCTGCAAATACATGGGACACGGGTATATTCCCAAGGCTGTCAGACTCAAATTATGAGCTCAGGGAATAAGCAGTGCCACATGTTACCTACGGATTACTGGACATAGGTGCATAATACCGTATAACGGCAATGTTCCTCTGCACATCAAATCGACTGTCGTTGTCATTAGGTTTAATTTGTGTGTGTCTCTACAGGTTCAAACAGACCACCAATGCCAAAGTTGTAAGAATCCTATATGCATTTGACCAAGCAAATACTATACTATGAGGAACTGAGGCATAGAAAATCTGAGTAGAAATGAACACAGATCTTCCAAGCAGCATCTATTTTACAGCTGCCTCATAAAACTAATAGCAACAACATATTTTTAAAGCCACTTCATGTTTTACTCTTAAAAGAATATTTCTGTATTTGGTTAATCTTCACCCCTGCACGCACATGCACACACCCACACCTGGAACAGCCGAAACAAAGACTTAACGGTGGGGGAAGCAGATGCAGAAAAAGAAATGGGGTTTCCAGTGCTAGAGATGGCTTGTCCATTTCAGAGGCAAGATCAAAGACCATCACTTTTTGGTCCTCAGACCAATGTTAAGACAAAAGCTTCCCACGTTCCTTATAAACTGAAATCACCCTCACCATCCTGAATAATTTTTTTTTTTTTTTTTTTTTTTAAAGTAATCTCCAGGAAGCTTTACTTAAAAGCTAGTTGAGTCTCTTTGCAAAGCATGCTGTTTAACTGAGCTTTAATTACACCCTCTGTTATCTACAATCCCAGGCCCAAACATAGCGCACAGGGAAATAAAACCCACAACATTTTGCCAACGGAGGCAGGAGGAGTTTTCATGCCGTACCACGAGCGGCAACAGGCACAGATAGAGTTGTACTTTCAGCTCCACAAGTATAAATCCTCCGCAACTCCACGTTGACAGAAACCTCACCCTAAAAGCTCCATGGACTCTCCTCAGCTCAGCTGGGATACTAAGAAAGCAAACTCTGATCCTTTTTTCTAAAAATCTGCTTCACAATTCAACACCTTTGATGTAAATCTTTTAAAAGAGTGAGATGGCATCAAGTCAGGGACAGGATGGAGGGAAATGTGTTTCCGTCCGTGGGGGGACCATTAGGAAGAAGGTTAATAGCCCTGGGCATGCGATCAAATTCAGGTTTGTGCCAGTTTCCCCAGGGTTCCCCTTGCCATCACCAGCTTCCCTAGACCGGGCAGCTCACCCTCATCTTCCTACCAAAGACAGCTCTTAAACAGAAGCACAACAGCCTGCTGGGAAGAAACAGAAAAATCATCACATAATTAACTTATATGGAAAAAATATGAAATAGGCAGAGGGAGGGAGCCTTTGAGTATCTTCACCTTGGGGGAGACACAAACCTGATGCATGTTCAGCTTAAAAGATGGGTAGGGAGCAGGAATTTGGTGACATTCCCAACATGTGGATTGCAGCACTGAGGCAGCACCGAGTCTAAACAAGGCTGGAGTTAGCATTCAGAGCACACAGCCCAGCAGAGTATGGGAAAGGGATAGAGCAGCCCAAAGAGCTGGCGCCACTAACTGACGAGCAGAGCGCAAGTGATAAAGATTTACTGCGAGAGAGGAGGAAACAGTCCGCTGGCCCGATTAGAGCTGTGAATACCGAGTTGTTCAGGGAGGATTTTGCAGCTGACTGATCACAGGCTGTCGGAGCAGGCCTCGGACAACAGCTGCAAGGCTTGCTGGGCTGCAGAAACAAAGGGCGCCTAGCACGGTGCAAAGAAAGAGTTGACAGGTTGTTGTTAGCAGTGGCAAATGTGTGAGGTATGTCACTGTGTGTGAGACGGGGTGGGGTGGGTTGGTGGGGAAGGAGGAGGGCAAGAAGCACAGGCAGCACTCAGAAAAGGGGGGGGCTCACGGGGGAGGGAGCAGGGACACAGGCTTGGTCAAAGCATTTTCCTAAAATCAGGCCGGTGTTTGTAAGGAGGACAATCACAAGGTCTGTTTACTGCTGCCAAGATGAATTAGCCCATCGTCTCATTTATAGGACGAATCCGGTGGCACAGACTATAAGGTGCATGGCATTAAAGGGACTAATTAGACGATTCCGGCAAATCTGAATTAAGACCCTTTCTTTCTTTGAAAGCTGGAAAGCATTTCTCAGGACTCTAGTCAGATGGCTTAGGTTTTGTTGGGCTTTTTCTTTCTGTTCTGAGAAGGGATATCTTGTGCAATTCCCTAACTCACAAGGGTCTGCTCTAAATTCTGCTCTGAGCGTCAAGAACAGTTGTTAGGAAGCTGCTGGCATTTACATCATATCTAAAAAGGTCCAAACCAAAATCCCGGATTCTGCAGGAATTCAGCTCCCAGTCCAGGGACAAACTTTGCAGCTGGTCCCTCCTGTTAGAGCGGGCTAAACCAGAAGCCCACATGTGAACGTATCCGAGCTAAGAGCCTACAGCTGAATTCTCACTCACTCACGCAAAACAATCTAGGTTTTTCAAAAGCTGGCTCCTAATCTGACACCCACTCACCCACCCACCT
>JANZLQ010000022.1:25777322-25837996 GCA_026212715.1 Elanus axillaris | reverse complement strand
ACAGCGCCTGTAGCCAAATGCTTTTCCCAAGCAACTCTGCGCTTTCTGGAGCCATGGTTCACTAAGCTTGTGAGTGCTGGGTAGGAATGTATCAATGAAACTCCAGAGATGATCAAAGACAGAAGCTGGAGAACAGGAAAACTCACTTTCAGCTAGCTCCCTGTTTGGCAAATTTAGGATTCAGTTCTTGAAATCTGGCAACATTTTACTCTGATTGTGACAAAAACAAAGTGTTACAAACACCTCTGAAGCAATGGTGCATGCTGTTTGCACACAACCACTATATTACAGTGGTCACTATTAAAATGTTTTACAAGCGGTTAAGGTTACCATGGTATTCACAGTATACTAAGAGAAGGGAATACCATGAAAATCACAGAAACATTCAGCACTGCATGCTGCAAATATCAGATGTTTCATAGTAATTAGTGACACTTTGTAAATTATAGGCTTCTTGCTTTTTTACATATAGATTTATTACTAACAAACAAATAGGAGACACTAAGAAATTCCAGTGGCCTTTATAGTATCTGATCAATTATACAGACAAACTCTATTTTGATTTTTCTCTTCTAAATGGTCTCTGGGACCCAGTTACTCTAGTCCCAATGGGCAGCACTTGATACACTGTAAAGGGAATTCAGAACAAGAGGCATTTCAAGGCTTCTAACACAGCTCCATTCTCCCAAAATAAAAAAAAAAAAAAAACCCAACCAAAAACTAAACCAGCGTGCAGAACACTCCATCTAGGGGCAGAAATGTAACCCAAACTTTCCTTAGCCCCTGCTTTGACATGTGTTAACCTCATTCTACCAGGACTGAGTGCATGAGAAATAATCAGACATTTCACAGAGGTTCCAAATAGTTCTTCCTCAGTATGAGTCCATAGATTTTTACTTTTTATTATTTTAAATACAGAGCTTCCAGCTTGAATTTCCGCTTAACAGTGATGAAGAACACAGGCACTACTTTTATACGGCTACGAGCAACTGGATTATACTTTAAACTACAAATATTATCTTAGGAACAATTTATAATCCATCTTGCCCATATACTCAAAGTTTTCAGCTGAATAAGGGTGGCCAGTGAGCTCAACTGCAAAGAATAATGAAATGCCTGAAGCACTATTTAGGTAACTATATTTTTGGATACAATTAGGCTTCTACTGAAGTCAAAGCAAGGTCTGAATTTGACTTCAGGAAGAGCAGAAATGGCTTGTGGCAGAGACATACTTCTGAATAAGAAATTCTCTCTGTAGCTGGATAATTCAGTATCATTTACGCTTAATATTAGCACATAGGTTTTGTTCACCAAATGTATTTGAGAGCAATGTATACAGTAGACAGAAGCAATAAATTCACAGGCTCAGAAAAAAACTGAAAAGATATAATAATGCCCATTAACAGTTTTTTCTCTTTAGGGGAAAAAGAAAAAAAAAAAATCACAGCAAGTATATCAAGCCTTTCCCTCTAATTATATGTTTTCTTTATACAAATCGCTTTCAGCTGGCAAGTCCACACTAATTTTCCTTAGTAAGCAATGGGTTACAGCTTGTCCATAACGTTACAGCTTTCCACTGCACTGTGTCTTGCTCTTTGTCTCTCTGGTACAGAGAGGCTGCTTCTGAGGCTGGTGTAACACTTCTGAAAGTAATCAAATTACTTCCTACACTTGCTCTCCTTAAACACCTATATGTGATCACCTCCATTCTTCCTGTTCAGCCTCTCAGCTGCAAACTCCAAACTTCATAAATGCAAAGGTTAGAATTTTCTAGACACCACTTTAATTTTTCAAATAGCAATCCAATTACTGAGCAAATTGGCACATGTGCCTAGTTACATAGTGACTTGGCACTGCCTCCACTCGCTGTTGGCAGTGATGAATGTGTTCCCCCTTAGCCCTCCTCGTCTATCTGCTCCAGCCTCTGAGCCAACACCAGTGACCACATAAGGAGAGTGCCTGGCAGCTGCAAGCCCGAGGTGCCAAGAGGCAGATTGTATTCTGTAGCAGCAGGATCTGGGTCTGTGACTGGCTTCCTGGCTAGTCTTTTGTAAGACCTTTTCCATGGCCTCTAGGTTGGCTCTAATGAAGCCTGTAGAAATGCCTGCAGGGAGCTGGTATAGAAGTGAGTTAAGTCAAAGGTTTAATTTAGTTTCTGAAGTGAAGTGAATGTATATTGGCCTTCTTTTTCCACCCTGCAATTATACTCCTGCCACATTTATGAGAAAATACAGTATTCAGTCAACAATAGGAGTGCATTCCTGGGTATGTCTGCACCCCACATTGGGGCAAAGATCCCCAAGCCAGCCTCAATTAACTTAGCTGCGGAACCAGAAGCAATATAGCTGTGTTTGCTTGGTGTGACACCCGAGCTAATTAACTATGTATGGCAGTAACAGAGCTTTACTGTTTCTGGCACTGAAGCTGGTATCCCTGTGTGGTAATCTACTACAGACATGCCAGTTTACTTGGAGGTAACCCGAGGGCTCCCTAATCTGATGCTGCCTTGCACTGCAGAGATACTTTTGGGAATACTCCAGGAACTGGCAGGAATTTGATGACCTCTTTACATCATGCGAGAGGAGTGAGACTACAGATGTGGTTACAGTAAATCTGGACTGTTCCTCTTCCATCCCATTCACATTCTTTTATTACTCACAACATGATGGTTACAGAGCATCTTTAAGTAATGTGTTAAGCATCTTGAGCAACATCTGTCACATGTGCTGCTTTCTAGATTTCTCACTTCCTCCTCCAGGGGCAAAAAGCTGGACAAAGGTATTTTCAAGTATTTATCAAATTTGCATTTTTTGTCTTTTTTTTTTTTTAAAGGAAATTTGGGTCTTAGACCGTAAGTGGACTTCTTTGGACTATTTAGAAAGCCATTTTCAGTTATTTCAATGCAGCAGATAAGAATTTTCTCAAAACAGAATATTTTTTCCCCATCTGGTCTTATGATCCCCAAGAAATTAACTTTCTTAAAATAAATGAGTACAGGTGCCAAAGACCAGAAATGGACTATGATCCCTGTAATACAAACAGACTTTGGTGAAGGTAAAACCAAAACACAACAACTTGCCAACTATTCCTCTTTTGGAATCCCACCTCAGGCATACCAAGAAGCTACTAGAGAGAATCAGTTATTTGTCCAGCAACTTTCTGATGCAGATGGTAGTCTGCAAAATATCCGAGTGGACTCTGAACTGCACACCCTACAATATTTTGCTGAGTTTGCTTGCTTGGAATTTAGTTATGAGTACAGTTGTTTGTTACTGATGGAATTTTTCCTCCCCCTCCCTCTTTTTTTCCTAAACCAGGTATATTGACAGGGGTATTTAATGAGATCCGAGCTGTGACAATAAGATGATATTTCATTAAATTCCCCTTATTTAAGAGCTTTATCAGCTGAGCTGCCTTTACTGATGTTCATCTAGCTTGAAATCTGTAGGTAGATAGGAAGCCTAAGATCTATTGACTTTCTAGATAACAAAGCTGCGTTGTAATTCCAAGAACCATAAGGGCCTGAGGACTTTCCTTCAAATCTAATCACCCCAGATCTCAAGACTGACATTTCACAAGGCAGCAAACACAATGATAAATTTTAACACCCAACTCCCAGGCTATCCATCAGTACAAACACATACAGCTGTGATGCATCAATGTGGATTTTAAGTGTGATATCTGAGCATGCCATTTTTCTACTATGCTCCCTGCCTTAGCCGCAACTTTGCGTGGGTTACTTGGAGACATTTTCAAAAAACAACACTAAATTCTGCACAGGCTGTACTGCTAATATATTTAAGATAGTGATTTAAAACAATGGGGACCTTTATGGGCAATCTCATTATATCTAGTAAACCTACTGATCTAATTTGTAAGAACAGGTCTGTCCATCAGAGCCTAGTGAACTGCTCTGGTGACTGCAGTGGCTTACAGACAAGACACCTTCAGGAAAGCAAACACCATATTTTGATTAAAAGATTTTAGATTACGTTCAAGAGAGCCCTGGGAATCCTTGAACTGATTCTATGGCACCAGGAATGGCAAAGTACTCGCATCACTGGTAGGCTTCATAACATTATTCAGGGGTTTGTACCTCTGTCTTTCAGTGATGTTCAAATGAAGCGTGGAAACCTCAGAGCTGTAGATGATGTGCAGCCCTACTGTCATCTTCAGTACCTTCCACAGGAGCAGGAAACTGAGGTGGAAACTGGATTCATACTCCTGGCTACAGGCCTGTAGGATACAAGAACGAGTTAGTTATCCAGAAGGGCACACAAGCATGTGCTTCACACTAGGTATGTGAACGCCCCAAACGCATAAAAGCTCACATGCCAAAGTTAGCAACATTGCTGTAGCCAAGCTGTGCTGAGAGTTAAGCAGGCACTTAAGAGCTTTGCTGGATGGCCGCCACTTACAGATGTACAATCAGTACAGAGACATGTAGGCAGAGACTTCCTTTAATGGGTCCACTGAATTCTCTTCTTGAAGATACATACTTGGTTATTTCAATTAATGTATTTATAAACCCAAATACTCCTTTTCTGATTACATCTTGGAGACTAGCACATCTATCCTTTTGCCCGGAGTCCTTTGTTTACCATGCTTCCTAAAGATCCAGGGCCAGACAAACAATTCAAAAATCAAATGCAAAAAGCAGCTGGAATCTGATATAATACATTCTCCCAGTTCCTGCTTTCCGGCTTGCTTTATCCTTGATTTGTTTGCTTTCAAGATTTTGCTAGGCCCTTGTCTGCATGTAATGATAACTACTAACAGCAGCTTGATGAATAAGAGAAAGTGGAAGAAAAACAATAGGAAAGGCATTAAGGGCACTAAGTCATTCTTTCTGGGATGGGCATTAGACATATGCTGGCTACTCCAGTCACAGTGCAATCAAAGCTGTCCTGTGCCACTGCCAAAAACTGCAACAGGTGCCAAAAGATTACAGCATTGGTTAAATCCACTCCTAAGGCACCAGCTCAGGGACTGATCCAAATCCCAGAAGCCAACGAACATCTTTCCCCAGACGTCAATTGTTTTCAAGTAGTTCTCCTCTTATTTCCAGTGTGATGCTGGGGGGGCGTAAATAAATTCAACTGCCAGGAGGCAATCCTCCGATTTCACCACTGCAAGTCTGTACAGATGCCAAAGCCACGCACAGCCTCTCAGACACATTTGTAAGGTAATTAATATTTTATATTCACAACAATAAGAGATCTTCATTCACAAGGAACTATTAAGACAGTTTCTGGTTCTGTTCTCCCCAGCACATTACAATGACAACTCCACGCCAGCAGCAGCCACATGGTCTAAAGGTGCCAAGCTGGCAAGGATACTCTCTCCCTGCATTTGGCATCTAACCCCTTGGCAAACCCCTCAGCAGTTGTGCTTGGCTGCTTTGGGATCCGTCATGTGGTTAGGCTGCTGATAGCATAGGAGGGTGCTGCGTCCTCTGGGCACCATTTCACTTTAACACCTGTCTGATTCAGAGGAATGCGCACACATGGAGAGCAAGATCCCCACACAAATCCTCCCAGAGACCCAGAGCACATGCTCCATTTGTTACTGAAAGGGGTCGTTTCCTCAGACCCACAAGTGCTTTTTCCAACCCCCCCCTTCTCTTCCCCTTCACATATCTGTATACAGCCCTTAGAGGGTCCTACATCCTGCCATGCATTCCACATGTGTTGGAGGTTTGCTTTGTGAACCAGGAATACAAAACATAGCCTTTTTCTATATAATGAAATCTCATATTTTACTGTGCTCGTATAAAGCCATTTCTTTGTGAATAAGACTTTTTTTATTTGTGACATTTTAACGATGTACAAATGTTTGGTATAGATGAAAGAAAATTATTATTTCCAGGTCACCTTGCAGTAATACTTTTTGATAGGCACCATAATTCCAATTACATTGAGTAATAAGGGAGGGGGGGAAAACCCTTCAAACACTTAAAGTGCCAATGAAGCAGAAATATTTTAAAAGGAAAACATAAAAACAAGCATACATCACTGACCACAAGCCAAAAAATATCAGAAAGGAATATAGATAAGAAAATTCAAAACCCTTTTTCCACTGGGGACAATTTAAAAAAAAAAAAAAAAAAAAAAAGAAGGCTTTTACAACATGCACACTGTAAGAATATAACCCTGCGCCCCACAAATACCACGTATCCTTGTAGTGAATGCAGAAAGTTTTCACGTCACAGGATGGGGTCTGACCTGGGCCACAAACCTACTGAAATAGTCCCAAGTCTGGTCCCACAGAGGTACGTGTCAAAAATCACAACTACCACCCCAAACTTAGCAGCGGGACCCAGGAGTGCTGTGGCAGAGGTGCAGTAGGTGTACAGAAAAGCGTGTTGAGACTTTGCACAGCACCTCTCCAAATCTATGCCTGTCTGAAAGCACTGCAATCCACCTGACGTTTGCATGAACAACGGCCTGCACTGATTCATCCAGTACATTCTGACACTTTTGAGCATGGTTATCTTTGGATCAGATACCCTCTAAAGCCTGTGAAATAAATGCAAGTCTTCAGTTGCTAAGCTCACGGTCACAAAATAACTGCTATCGCTCACTCTAGCGGGAAGGCTCAGTGTACCCGTTTCACCCCAGCTGGAACGTACAAATAAAAGCCAGGACTCCTGTGTTCTACTTCAAGGCATACTGTTTGCCTGTCACGTCGTTACCGCGATTTTTGTTTTGCATCAAGCTTAGGGCCCACAGACACCAGCTAAGGCCTCCTCGTGCCAGGCAGAGCACTAGCACAGAACACAAACCCTACTCGCTGCACGTAATTTTGCATCTATCAGTATTCCTACATTTAGCCATCTGAGTTTAAGTTTTTAAAAAAACCCAACAAACCAAACACCACCCCCCCAAATTACTACTGTTTTGAGATTCTCATACTAAAACAAGCTTAAACATGACATCACAATCAGAAGGTCAATGGGATTGCCCATGTATAAAATAAAAGTACTTGAACAGAAGGCATGATAAAGCGCTTACAAAATTACTCATGCCCTACTGTAGCATCAGGTAAGCAATTTACTTTGTTTTGAGGGAGCTGGCTTTGGCTTTGTTTTGTTGGGGTTTTTTCCTTCTTGAACAGTTCTTCACTACTTACTAGAAAAGAAGTTCTCTCTCTCCCCCTCCTCTGAAACATGTGCTTTTCTCACAACACTAGGGCGATACACAGGATGGACACTGGGACTATGACAAATTTAAGATCCAGCATCTCGGAGGCTTTCCTGGTCACAAGCCAAACCTTTCTGGAATGGAAAAAGCTTTTTAATAAGGCTTTTTCAGTAACAAGTTCAGTATTTAACCCTTGGGAGGCAAGGAAATATCCCAACTTAAAATTGCTATTCAGTTACATATATAAATGTTGGTTTAGATCACTTTTAGGAGGTTCTGTAATTACATGATTTTCCATTTCTTTTTCTCTGTGACCTGGGCAATTGATTTCATTGTGATTAAAGCACCTGGCTTTCGGAGCAAGGGAGGCGAAAAATAAGTACCAAATAAACATATAAAACTCTCTAGCAACATTCCTGGAATAGTTTTTCTGTAAAGTACATGGCATGTTCAGAACACATGATTTTGTAGTACAAAGATTTTATTGGCTTCACTGCTCGGTGTGGTCATCTCAGATTCATGCCAAATAAACCTACCACACTGTATTGTCATTTATTTTCTGTCTCTATGTACAAATCTGCTCTTTCTAAAAAGCAAGTTCCCAATTCCTGCACAAATTCACAAGCTGAATGCATGTTCAATTGTCACTTCCAAGGGAAGATAATGTAAGAACAGGGCACCGTATGTTACTTTTGGCAACTAAAGTGGGAAGAAGTAAATACAGGACTTCAGAAGAGCCAAAAAAAGAACAGCAGCCAGGGAGGAGGACTGGCCTCTATAACAGGTTCCTTGCACCTCCTTTCTGCAGCACCCTGGTGTTTGGTACCAGGAGCAGACTTGTTCTCATATGAGTCTCAGCTGGACTGAGCCCTGGAATGAATGCACCGTACAGCATGGCTTATATATAAAGTTATGTGAAAGACCAAGGAAAGAAAAAAAAAAATAATGTCAAAGTCAGAAAAGCCTCCAGTTTCAATTACATATACGTAAACCTTCTGTGTGAACAGACCTTGCCAGATGTTTCCTTATCATAATACGCTTCCCCTTATTAACATGGCTAAATAAATAAAACTTACCCAAATCAAATCCTGACCATTTCCCCTTTTTAAACTTAATTAATTTTCTCAGTTTTATGCACTTTTTCAGCATGCAATCGAAAGCAGAGAGCTTCTTCATGAGAACATGCCTGATTAGGAAATTATTTTTTTTTTTTAGAACTGTTATTGTGCCATGACACAGGGTAGAACACTGTTTTAAAGGGCTGCTGACTCTGGACAATTTATATGCTAATTTCAGAAATGATTCCTCCTACATTAAATAAGGAGCTAAGGAATGTTCCAAAGGTCTAGACAGACCACACCATTAACAGATTGGGTAAATCAACGCTAATACTGCCCACAGCATATTACACCGTGTGAACTTCCTTCACTGCACACACTTTACTAATTTTAGTTCCACGCGGTTCCTCAGCTGACTGGCCAAAATATAAACACCAGCTCCCTAAAGCCTCCCTGGGCCCATCTTGACCTTGGACTTACCTTTAATATTAAACTTGAGAAAAAACCTTAAAGGTCACACTTTTTTTATTCAGGGTACATTTATAAATGGTTTATAAAGGGTTAAAAATGATTAATTGATTATGAAAATGTTAAAAAGTATGGACAACTATGAACAATAAGGATAGCTGTTACGCAGCTAATCCTAAATGATCAGCTGTTTAAGAAAGCACAGTGCAAACCCATACATTCTAGCCCAAACTCCATCAGCGTAAAGGCTAAGTCTGTCAATCAATTCAAATATCTTCAAACTTGTTTGAGCACTGACAAATCCTCCAGCATTTATTAGCAGTGTTCTGAGGCTATTATTGTTTTAAAGGACAAGTCAAATCTGGCTCCAAATTTAGACTTTGTACAAACAAGCTGTTATAAAGCCGTAGAATAACAGAAAGATTTCCAGGTTTTATTTTACTTCCAATAAAAATGATCTTTGAACAAATTCTCACATGGTATATGTAATCCTAACAACGCAGAACTGAAAAACTCAAAATGAAACTAGCGTCACTAAATCAGAATAGAAGGATCATAAAATACTAAGATCAATTGAAATGTTAAATGTCCTTTTGGTTTTGTATCTTAGCTTACTAGCTACACTGCTGAAACAAGGCATTGATGCAACGCATGATGCTGAATCTAAGTTCTCAGTTGCCACAGAAGAAAATCCCAAAATCTCAGTAGTGATGAGATTCTCAGTTTAGAAATTAACTCAAATAGCATCCAGAGCATTTACAGCATCTTGTGCATTATCATAATGTGACTAGTTCTTGCAGTCTCACTTACTGGTAAACTCTACGGTACTAAATACTATGAGGTACCTTCACATGACAAAAATCTGGTTTCTTTTCAGCTGAAGTAAAAGCTTCCGATAGACTTTGTTTTCCTTATTTTTTTTTTCTTTCTACTTAACTGAGGATTATACCAAATGCAAGTAACTCACACAATCTCATAATACCTTTCTTAACAGACAGCATAAGATTTTGGGGACACAGCACTGAATATTGTCAGAAGAGCACTAGGCATGTGCCTCCCCTCCTTGAATTCAATAGCTGAACTTCCACTGAGTACCAAGGAATTGGATTAGGTATTCTGTTTATAGCGTGGGTACAAGCAAACTCTTCCCCCCACATCACACATATCCCAACTAATCAGTGCACTACAACTTAATTATATCATAGGAGCTCTCTCTCAGCAAACTACAATCAGTTATGAAGTGCAGCCTTCCATAAGCCAGTACAAGCAGGACCCCAAGACCTGACACAGCTAATGTCTCACACACAGCTAAGAACATGCTTTGTTATACATCAGACACCTCAGTCAAATGACTCCTGATAATGATCAATGATGGTAAATTGGCAGCTGGGCTACTGGAAAAATTCCAAACTTCACCTTCTAGCTACAGGAACGAATGAAGAGGATATATGTGAATGTGATCTTTGGCAGGGAAAGGTACGCTGTTTCACTGCTGTGGGAAAAATGCTTAATACTCAAATTTCCTTAAAATAAGATTACAATGAAACATTAGAGGTAGCATTATTAACAACAATCAATTTGCCCGGCTAAATGAAAAAAAAAAAAACAACCTCCAAACTCATTCCAATCTGCAGAAAAAATATCTAGTCTTACATGCCCTCATTTTTTTCTGAACCCTTCAGCAGAGATGCTTACTGCAAAGAGAATAGGCCCTTGTGTGCTTTGTTTTTTGAAACTCAAAAAAAGGAGACTACTACAGAAAAACCAATCTGGCTTTACAACCTTTGCATCAAAACCATTGCAATAAAGCATTCCATTACCTTACACCAAGTCAGGACTTCCCCTCAAACCACGAGATATTTCACCACTGACCATGCTGGAGTTTTGCCATTGCTACCATTGGGGCACTACCTCACCTTGTGCCCATAACACAGGAAGCACTAAGGAGGCACTGTACGCTATGGGAAGCCAGGATTAAAAAAGTACGTTTCTCGGATATTCTGTTTCTCATGCTTTTCCCAAGACAAAAAGAGAAACCTAATACAATGGTAAGAATGTTGCTAAACATTCATACAGATAAGCTTCCTGAGAAACCACTAGTAAAGTACGTGCAGACAGATGTCTGCTATCGAGCACATACATGCATACGTACACGTAATTATAAATGTAAAAACACCCTATGCTTCTCAACTGAAAGAGAAGTGGTCCCCAGTCAGGGATCATTCAGAGGCTCTGAGTCAGCACTGTCCACCCAGTTTAGTGCCACCTTTCTCCCCCCCCTTTCTCGGCTTTTTCACCTCGGCTTCATTCCATCATTCTTTACCTCCTGTGCAGGTTAAGCCAGCTCCTCTCCTTTACCAATCCACTTAGTGTCCCCCAGAAGATACCTTATCTCAAAAAAGAAAACAAAAAAAATCACTGAAATTAATATTATTTTATTATATCATTACTTCTCTGCATATCCCTTTCCTCATGCTGCCTTTTTAGGTTACGGTTTCTTTAGGACAGGGATTATTTACTGTTCTGTGTACTAATACAACACAGCTCTAATCTTAACCAGCCTCTAGTCACTACCATAAGTAGCTGAGAATAAAAAGAAGCTGCCTTTGCCCTAGGTAAACGCTCTCAAGTGATATCAATCAGCTTTATCCATCTTTGTATCAAGAGCCCCAGAAATCACGTAACAAACATGTCAAACATTATAAAGCCTAAATCTCCAATTCTTTTGAAAAACATTTATTTCAAACAAATTTTATACCATGAAATGTAATTATACTTTTATTCCAGGCATTTCTGAAATATTAAATCATGATGGCAAATTTGTTTTTATTCAAGTCTCGTTCGTTTATCTTTTCAGGGTACTTAGGAGCAATTCATACCTGCTCACAGTCACTCCTTCCTCTTCATTAACTGCCTGAATAAAACTAGGAAAACATTCAATTTGTAAAAATTGTCCTATGAGAGACCATATTTGGATATAGAAGAATTTCAAAAGATTCAGGAAGACACCCTGAAAACCATTTTAAAAATTGTTTCTGAACATGTTCAGCATCTAAATATGTTTTACTGATAATTTTATAGCAATGATTTACTTCATTTTCTTAGTGGCAAAGCACTTGGAAAATATGAAAAGCTAGGCTATAGGTATGTTGCCAATCTGCTTTTAGGGTCAAAAAAACCCACAGTGACATTCTCTGCTGTTTTCATAATACATCACATGTCTGACCAAAGGCCACTGAAACCAGTGGAAATCTTTCAGACTCTTCAGTGGACTCAGAATCAAGAAATAATTCCTTCTTCTGCAGAAGGGCTCAAAAGCAACTTAACCACAAATTCTGCAGAGTAGTAGATGAATTCCTACGACTCCTAAGAAAGCACGAATTCAGAATCCCAGCCTTCTAGTCGGGAAAAACATTTTGGGTTACTGCAAGGACTAACCCATTCTGAGATGTCAAAAGGATCTGTTTTCTTTCCCGTGAAGCTCAAGTTTCCACCTTTGGCTACGTCCTCAGAATATAAAGTCCTGTTTTTAACCCAACTCAGTAGGGCATGCAACAAGAAGAGCAGAGGAACTTCCCTGAGTGTGCACTGAGCAGTCAGCTAAGGCTGCTGTAGAAAGAGACATCAGCTTCAGAGCAAGATGGACCATTACAGCCACCTTACCTAATCGTCTCCCTCACGCAGGCCAGAAACTATCAGGCAGATCTAAAAAAGCTTAAAACTGCACATTCCAGAAAGGCATCCACTTGGCAGCTCTGAAGTAAAACAATAATGCTTCCAAATGCCATAGTGCTTGAAAAGGGACATCTGAAGTTCTTGCTGTGAACGCTTCTTTGGGCATCTATGATCAGAATTTATCTCAAACATCCTAGACCATATTACAGAAGAATTCATGGTATTAATGCAACCACATGGCTTACTGACAGCTATTTACCACATACAAAGATAACTGTAACCTGTCAACATTATAGCTCATACTCAGTGTAGGTTCAAGCAAATTACTGTACAATTTTTACATTTCAATTTTCCTGGGAAATCACTTGCGCCATGAGGACAGTATACACACTAGGACACCAGGGCACTTTACGCTGTCAGATGCCACTAGTGCTCATACGGTCCTATGTACATTGCTTTCCGGTCTACAGAGTTTTCACTTCAGAATAATTGCATTTCACCTCAAAGTACCCCAAAAATACATGAACGCTTTGATGACTTAGGTTGCCCTTCTTCAAAATGACAGTACTTTCTTTCCTCTTTGTTTGCTTAAGAATTTGTTTAGAGTCTTTCCTAATGACACAGTCTGAAGCTTGCTAGCCAAAACGAACTTTCATTAAAATAGGCAAGTCACTGCGCCTAAAAATTACCCTTTTAAACATGTGAGGTTTGGATGTACTTTTGCTGAATCCAAGGCAGGTCCAAGGGAAGCTTCAGGAATTCCTGTTAGCATTACTAGTAGGTCTAACCTTTGGTTGCAGTCACTGAGGCTGTTAGGGACTCTACACACCAGTCAATGCCTGTCTTGCAGATCTTCGTGTTATTTTGTTAAAAAGATGTTTTTGTCTCCTAGAGATTTCCCCTAAGATAGCATCCTTCACAACAGCCTGCAGAAGTACACATGAAATCATCAGCCTGCGAACTACCCTCTTCCACCCACTGGAAACAATCAAACATCTTTGACGCAGGGAAGCTTAACTGGGAGGAAATGGTGGTGGTTATCCTTTTGAAGTAACCCCTAGAAAAGATGAGACGGTCATTGCAAACTTGTGGGAAAAAGAAAGTTTTTGCATTGTCAGCATGTAAAATAGGCACAGGACAACAGGCACTGTGTTTTTTCTGCAATCAGGTTGACAAATTCCTGAACGCAAAGGAAATGAAAGCCAGAGGCAATTTTTTCCAAAAAACTATTAATTAACGTAGGGTTACATAACTGAGATTTAGAGACCTGACTCCTCAAAGAGACAGAAGCAGCAGAAACTTGAACAGAAATTGAAACATCAGTACTAGAAGTTATAATGAACTTCTTAAAATAGCCTCAAAAGTTTTTCCAGTATCAGCCTCTTTTCTCAGCCAGTGTCTTTGACCAAAAGAAGAAATTTTTTCTACATGTACTACAAAGAAAAAGTTGACAGCACTCCCATCAGTCACCTTCATTTTCTACTACTAATTCTCTTAATCACCACAAGCTGACATAATCCCGAAGTGGCTTCAAATAAATTCTCTACAGATAAAAAGCTCAAGTGTTGTTTCTACCATCACGTTCTCACTGACGACTGCATTCCTAGTATGCACATTAGAGCCAAAGAGAGGTATCGTAAGAGTTTGTACACTTGACCTTCAGTACTGTAATTCCTGTCATTTGCAGTCTACAGCTTAATGTTCTGCAAAAGTTCATGGAAAGCATGGAAGTAAATAATGAAACACTGTATGAGGGAACATTTTCCCCCTGTATAGGCAAATACAAAGAAGAACAGAGCTGTGTGGGTGTGAAAATTAACAAAGGAATTACTTAAGCTGATAAGAGAAAATGGCAGGGATGTCCTGAATTCACTACAGTTAGATCACTGCAGATACAACTAACAAGATCATCTAATGTAGTAACCTCATGACATCTGGTGCAAATACAAGGAACAGTCTCACTGCCATTATACCATCTTTGCCATCTTTCTCCATTCTCTGTTTTGTGCCTTCCACTAGGCAGCTCCCTCGGCTGTAACATCTACCTCCTAACTGCTCCCTAAGTAGTGTGGCAGCTTACATTTCTCACAGAGAGCACATTACATCGTTACTGAGAGCAATGTGTTCACTTTAACCTACCAAATCAGTGTTGATGCCTCCAAGACTGCCCCCATCTCTGTTACCATGACAGTTGAGATCACCTGAAACATCTGCGCTTGCTCTGATGCCCTGCCCTCTCAGCTTCCTGAAGACAGAGGCACAAACACACAGACGTAGGATTTCATCACAAAGGATCAGGTACAGGTGCACTTGGTGAAGACTGAGACTGTGGAGTTTGTTTCCTGCTTCAGGTTTTCCAGAGTTCACCTCCATGCCAGGTTTTCTTCCTTCGAATGGGTGAGTAAAACTAAAGAAAACAACGAGAAGACCTTCTTATAACTGAACAGATTTCCTTTCACACATTGCTTCTTGCCTAATTTTATAAGCTTTTCAGGGCGGGGAACATCTGATGTCTTTGCCAATGGATGTGTTAACTTCTAGTAACTATGTCCAGCAGTAATATGTACGAGCAAAATAGTAATATAACTTTAGAGACGTTGTTCTTCAAAGAGTTCCCAACAGTACTCAAAACAGGGTGTAAAAATAGGCTTTATTAAGCTCTGCAGGAGCCAAAAGCCCTTGAAGGGGCCATATGCCATCAGTGAACAGCGGCTTAAGGCTCCTAGGGAGCTGGGATCCAGGAAAAGCTGCCTCTTACAAGGCATCTCTTACAAGATAACAACACCTGGAGATGCAGGAGCAAGCACTGAATTCTGAGCTCAGGGAGATCTTGGAAAGAGGGGAGCTCTTCTTCAGAGGCAATACCTTGTTTCTATGGGTTGTGGGCCTTGGCTTCAGCAGCGACTCCCAAATCCAGTCAAGTCCTGAACCGATCAGAAATCGGTGTAGTTCAGAAAAACTCAGCAAGGCAAGATCCCGAGTCCCGACTGTAAGGATCTGGTAGCTCACATTCAGCTCAGTGCTCAGTAGGAGCTGTGAACCAGAAGTGCCTCCCTATTGCAGGGGCATGCAATTCTCAAGCCAGCCTGCCTGTGATGCCTGTAGAAAGTCCGTGAGGGCGGCCTCTTACTCTTCCTTCGAGTACCCTAAATGTGGACATTTGTTCCCAAACTGCTTATATGCTTATCTGCAAAATAAAATATGGCTTTGTGGCATAGCATTGCAAAATTTGTAGTTCAACCTATACTTCTTGGAGGATTGCTTCCAGCATGAAATGATAGTGGGACCTACCAAACACAGCAGAAATTAAAACCTGATGGCGGAATACTTCTCTACCGTTGCCCATTTTTAACTTTCTTATGCCCCAGCAAAGTAGCAAAACAAAGACGTTAAATTCCTTTCAATCTCTGAGTTTCCACATTTGCAGCAATACTGTCCATAAGGTATTAGATTGATAGCATTTCCACAGTGGTGATAGCAAAATGGGCAGTCAGAAGGTAAGATTTTTATTTACAATAGCAGCAACTCACAAACAACCTAGCAAAGCTAGCAAAGTTGTAACTTGGTAAACAGGTACGATGAAAAGGAAACATGCACGCTTGTATGTATGCATGCTACAGTTTGTGTCATACTTGAGGCCATAACACATTCTTTTGTATGATCTACATCTTGAGGTGTACAGCATCAGCCCTCTCCATGGCTGGTGTTAAAGGAAAAGATAAAAGAAATAAAAAGTTCTCTATCTTTTCACCGACATGAACACACCCAAAGTATACTTCGCTTCAAATTCCAAAAAAAAAAAAAAAAAAGACAGTCTTCTCAGAAGTCCTTCAAGCACTGTCCACATTATACAAAAAGACTCAATATTTACACTGTAGAATAAATATGAAGAGGTTATCTCCTTCCTAAAAGGACAATAAATACTAACTGTCCTGCTTGTCATATTTTGTTAAAGAGACAGAAACAACTAATAAAAATTATCAGTTTTGCTGAAAGCGGATATTGCTGGCCACGTTCACAGACCCACTTGATTCCTTCCAGCAGAAAAGTAATTTAGAACTATTACACAGCTTTATTTACACCAGCACCAAACTATGTATCTTAGGAACAAGCTTGAACAGTCAGGGATAAGGGATGTAACTTGGGAGCTGGTAGTTGTAGTAACCACATTAAAGCTCCTCACTACTCTGTCATACAGCTAAAACCTGCAGACACCAGAGACACAGTTTTCATGTGTACCTGTATATATATGTTCATACACAAATACATTTTTTCATACACACACAGATACATACACACATGCAGACACACTTTTGGAGAGAAATCTCCCGTCTCAAACACAGAGCACTCTCTTACCATCGATACCATTCTGAGATCTCATTTTCAGTTACCTCTATCAAAATTTCTCAGAACTACCATTCTTTCTGCCTTTATTTTGTTGGGATGCCACGGTAAGTGGTAAATGCTCTGCTGCCACCCAATGACTTCTCCTGGTATTGCCCATTTCCGAAGACCATTTCTTCCTACTCAGCAACTGACGAGGTAAAAAAAAAAAAAAATCAAGTTAAGTTAAAGGCAGCACTTGGAGCTGAAGCACTTTACATACCTGTGATGCCTTGGCCCCTGTGGCACATGGGACATCGCTGCCTCTCTTCACCTGTATGCAAATGGCCCGAATTCTTTCTATCATTCTGCCAAAAGAAGCAAAACTTTATCTGAATTCCAAGTCACAAAAACATCATTGTGCTCTGGCAGTTAATTTTTACTGGTTTACAATGTACTTTCCTTTACACAAGAGATAATGCCAGCTAACCACAGCAAACCTTTCACACAGCTGTTATGCTTTAGAGTTGATCAAAGCATTGATTTCGCAGTATTATGTCAATGCCAGACACGCCGATTCCCCGTACTGTTTTCACTCAGGGACTGTTCCCTTCTTTTCTTTGGTCTCTTTACAAAGCACAACTTGTTTTAGTCCTTACTATTACATCTAAATTAAGTTTGCAATGGTATATAAACAGAGTAGCAGCCCATCAGGTTGAAGGGAGAAAAAGGGAAATTCTGTTACTTGCATCTTCACCCCACCTATAATTAAGTCTTCAAACGTTTAAACACTTCAGTTTTCCTTTCAGTAAAAATATACATTTGTAGAATGCTGATTTAAAGAAATTCAAGAAACTAGCAAATAAGTTTTTGTCAATATGTATTTGCACACAAGAACAAGCTGCTCTGCTCTTAAGAATATGTCCATATTGCTAGGGCAATAACATGTGCGTCTGCTCAAATTAGTATAATTTAACATTTGCAAGAAAGTTTATACAATGAATTACTTTAAAACGTGGCTTAAATTTTCAGTTATCGGCTTGAGATGTTATGAAAGACCCTGACTGCTCAACAGATGAATGCTCACTTGAGAGCTTACTGTCACAGAGGAACCACAATTATAGGTTTAAAGGAAGCCCAGCAGCGCTTGATTTATTTTCACATATTTCAATATTATTGTTGTTTTGGCACATAAGACGTAGCAGGATGGCCCTGCCACCAGAATATACTCCTACAATATACACTAAAAACCTCAAGAAAGGAAGAATTAACTTCTTTCCCAAGAACTAACTACAAGAAAATTTGATCATTCTGTTAAAATTTAGAGGTTATTTTCAAAACATTTAGTCTGCTGCTGCTCTCTGTGGTTCTCAAAGATCAGAGATTTTTGAGATTTGTTAGTAGTTAATGGTATTTAATTATATTTCATTCAGATGGGTCAATGAAAGTAGACTTGGCAGTTTGTAAGAAGTTTCACTTTCTCACGCGTACATTTTTCATACTCCAAGCACAATGCAGAAGTGTTCCAGATACAAACACTTTGGTACAAACAGATGTGTATTACTAATAATTCACTGCCTCAAAACATACCTTTTTACGTTTTGCCATGAAAAACAAAACCCGATTGTATTCCAACCCCTTGATTCAGGCCCCAGCACTTAACTATGCTGAGAATGTTCCATTAAGTGCATCCAGAAGTGCTGATCATACAGCCCAACCTGCACGGTCAGTCTAAAATGGGGTCTTGAACTCCCTCTGCTGGCTAAAATCACAACTAGAGAATGAAAAAAAAAAATCCTGTCATGCCCCAAAAGAAAAAAAGACAACAAATAGCATGTAAAAGAAAATTAACTAAAAAAATACAATAGACAATCTTTATATCTTCTTTCCGGATTTTAGGGTTTTTTTAGTTGTCCTGTTTCTTAACATCTTCTTTCTCCCTGCTTTCTTATTTTTCTGTAACAGTTCAGATTGCAATTCAGCTTACAAACACATACCAAGTACAAACTCACAAAGGCAAGCCTTGGGTCCTTTGCCTGTGCTCTTCAAGTCGTATAACCTCATACCTCCTTTCACACCCTCCAAAAAAGCACTCTCCCACCCTGACATTTTCCTGCCCACAGCTGGCCTCTCCTCTCCACCTCACTGGAGGTGATGGACAACTTCAGAGCTGCTGCTTCCAGAGGGAAAAAAACAAAACAAAACAAACTGTCCTGAGCTCCTGCTTCTCCTCTGGGCAAGGGACAGAGGCAAGGCTGCCCTCTGTGTGGCTGCACTTACCCCTAAGCTTTCCAGCTTTCAGATGCTCCCATGCCAGCGTTCTGCTACCCAAAGCCTACCAAGCTCTGCAAGCTGCTATCTCCAAGTGAGGTTACAGCACCTGAAAGGGAGACTCCTGATCTCCCCGTTTACCGCTCCCATGAAACAGCGGTCTGTGACTGGGAAGCTCTGCAGATGAGTCCTGCTCAAACTATTTCCTTCTTAAGCGGTGTCAACAGATCACAAAGGGCATAGTATCGGTGACAAGTCAACCAATAAATGTAATGAGAGGACCTCTACAGGAAGAGGTGGGAGAACTGCTGGAAAGAAATCCACCATCATAGCAGCAAATTAAGACACGCTTGCCAAGGACCAAAATTACAACTGTAGGTCAAATTTACTGAGGCGAATGGTCTACCAGAGATAACGAAGCGGCAAATGTAGGATTTGGATTCAGTCCCTACTCCCGAGAGAAATTATTATGCCCAGTTCCTTCTCTGGGAAGTGTTCTTCCCTTATCTTCTTCCCTTCATCTATTTTGACTGCAAGAGATAGGATTTCTGCCCCAAGGAGCTTACAGAGCACACTTAGTGTCCCCTCGGTGCTTTCTGTGATCAGTCACATAACTCAGCTTTTTAAAACTTATTCCAAAAATCTTTTTAGAGCACTGTGTCCGACCCCCCACGATCTTCCACAGGAGTATTCATTTCTAAGTCACAATTAACCAGCTAAGATGATATGGTACAGCCAGAAAGACTGTGCAGTGCTGTGACCATAACCCATAAAATGACTTGAAGCATGTATGGCAAAGCAGATTTTGTTAGTCAGAGGGCTCCAGTCCCATTAACCCCACTGGTAAGCCCACCTCTGCAGTAAGGTACACTTCCAAATTCAGATGGCAATGTTTTACACGTACCTTACTTGAGCCTGAACACTGTCACAAGGTACAAGACAGACAATCGGCTCTAATGATACAATAGCCATCAAAGCATGGGAACGTATTTACCTCAATCATATAATGTAACAGTGGAGCCAGCACTAAAGGCCATGGAAAAGCAGTTGTCAAGGAAAGTCATGGGGCACCATAAACACCCCTTGACAGTCTCATGTAAGGGCACAAGCCAGCGTAAATTTGCTGGGGGAGAAAGCAGCTGTAGAAATGAAATAGCAGAGCTAGAACCTCACAAATATTCCACCAAGAGTTTGTTCTGTAAAATGATACAGTACTATGTTCTGTAAAACATTAGTTCTGTTTTCTGGTAAGTCTGTTAGCACACTATCACGCCGGTGGCCACAGAAAACACAGCTATAACATAACGTAGTTGGCACAAATCTTGCCAAATTCCTTCTTACCCAGTGAAATTGCCTTCCTCTCAGTGGGATTCTTACATGCATTGATGGCTCACAACCCTTTTTATCTGAACCACCATCTTATCTGTATGGGATTTAATGCAACCCTTCCTCATTTAGTAAATTAGACAAGGTCCTCCCCAAACACCTGGTTCGTGAGTATCTGGTGAAAAGCCAGGTAACACCTCTCCCTGTGCAAATCAGAAGTCACACGCATAAAACTTTGGGGCAGAACTGAATATAAGGTGCTCTAGATGAAAATTTCACAGTGGCCACCTATACAACGTAGGTGAGTTTTAGAAAATTTAGGCCGGAACCCAAACCTTCAGCCCACCCTTCACTTACCAGTATCTGCACAATTAGGAGGTACAGGAGCCTGCTTTACAGATCTCCTGAGGACTACATCAGGGTCACTCAGGAGACGGGAAAAGAACTAACAACTTTGGAAAACGTCAGAGGCAAAAGTTTAATAGTCACTGTGGAGGGTCTCCACCAAGCAGATGTTTCAAACATGTGCCTAATTTTAAAGTACTGAGTTTGATGGCAGTAGATATTACAGTGGGCACCAACCCAAGACAGAGTTAAGGAGGAAAGGCTAGTGGACCAAACAGGAGGAAAAGCAGAGCATGAAAAACATTTTTCCATGTGCTCTATTAGTCTGTGTAATCTACCCTAGAAAGGCCCCAGCAAGTAAGTTAACTTCAGACCTCAATTACAACATGTGGGCAACTTTATTGCCCAACAAAAAGTACATTAGACATTTATGATCTCATTTTATTAAATTCTCCTACTTATGACGTTCACTATTGGGTGTGTATGTGTGCACGGTTAATACAAAAATCTCTACTATATTTGTATATTAACAAGACTAAAAGCTCACCTGCATGGCAGGTGTTGCTGCAGCCACATGCTTGGGTTATGGATTAACCAACTCCTATCAAAAACTGGGGTCTATCAACCAAATCTAAAGCAAGAAAGGCAGGTGCTTTTCCTGCTGATCTAGCTGAGGGCTCCGATTGAATTACGTCAGGAAAGAAAAGCTTTGCTTTCTTCATGAAATCTGATTAGAGAAAGACAGAGGTAACACCTTACACAACATGGTAAAGCTTAAAGGACAATCTGCTCCTCTTATGGCCCCTTCTGCTGGCTACTTTGATCTAAGTTTTATTGTCTGAGTTTAACACCTTCACCTTTGATTTTAGAGAGAACTTCTTTAGAGCCGTTTTTCTACATCAAGCAATTGTTCAAGTCTTTTCAGAGAAACCACCAATTATCCAAGGATGCTGGAAACTAAACACTTGTAGTTTTGGTGACATACAAGATTATTCTCACTGGTATTAAGCAGGTAAGGGAAGACACATTAAAGACTTAAGTTTTACTTGCTAAGATCATTACTTAATAAAAAAGAGCACTGGCAACAGCTCAGCACATTATGTGTGGGACGAATTTGTTCCTAAACACAAGGAGACCTAACTTAATAAAAGAATACAGGCTAGGCTGGCTTTCCGGCTCACCTCAGTAGGATGCTCATTGTACAAGGTCATTGTTATACTACCACTACACAGTTCAATGCTATAGTGTTACAGTTTTGCATCACACACAAAATGGTAATTCTTTTCTGGAAGCTAACAGAACCCAGTCTGGTATTAGCCAGAATTCCACACAATAACCCTAACTTTAAGACCAGAAAGGATTTTGATTTTTATGCTTACCTGATGTGACAGGCTGTGTGAGACATAACTCTTACAATTTGACTCAGTTATTTCTGCATCCAGCCGGGCAACCTGTAGTCATATTAGAGATTGTATTTCGCATCACACAGACACACATGCTACACAATAGAACTTCGTCTTGAAAGTGCACTCCATTTTCTATTTTGACATGAATTTCCATTCTTTCAAATGCTGACGATCCTTTGTCAATGAGATCATGCAGGGCGACTGGCCTCTTGGACGGTTTTCCAAACTCAGTATGATGTTGCAAGCACTCACCAGCTCTGAAAAGTTGGACCATTCACTCACCTCAAAGAACAAAACACAAGCAGTAAGGAAGATAAGGTTAAAATAACACAAAACCAAAAACCTCAAGCATTCTTGAAGTGAGTTTCAGGTCTGACAAAAGTAAAAATTGGAGCTGCCAAGTAACTGCTGTTTAGGATGGTCATCCTCTATTTTTTCCTGTGTTTTTGTACAGCTACAGTAGTACCTTAATTACTAGAATCTTCCAGCACATGTGCCAGCCTCAGATCATCCCTACTAAATATTTATAAATCAGATGGCAAATCAGTAATAGTCCTCCCTCGTCTTTTGATAAGGTCAGAAATCAGTAGAGTTAGAAGTTTAGAGCTTCCAGGATTTTTTCTGCAGTTTTAAAACAAAGTAAACAAAAAAGCTACATACAAGAATAGGCAGTAGCAAAGTTATAAACCAATGGATGTGGAAATGTAAACATCATCTTATAAGCACACAACTGAAGTTCACAGCTGTTGCAAAAAAAAAAAAGACAGTATTGTCTGTTAGCAAAGGCAGTGACCAGAAACTGCAGGTTTTATTCTTAACTCTCCCACGGATTTCAAGCTTGGCTGTGGGCAAATCACCAAGTCTCTCAGCTGATCATCTACAAAATAAGGATAGTAATATTTTCCTATCCCAGCAGGATGTTTTCAGGAAAGTACTTGGGAGGCACTCAAATAATGCAATGATGGGAGCCATGAAAGTATCTGTACAGAACAAAGACAACACCTGCTCAACTAGCTTAATGGAAAAAAGATGACTGAGACTGCTATAAGGAATTTCTAGCATTAAAGGACAAGCTGCAATCGTCTTCAACTTACAGTTCAAACTTTAAAAAAAATCAACATCAATTAATGATTTTTTTATACAATTACTGTAGAAAAATTCCAAGTATAGGACTAGATATGAAAATTGATGCAAATAAACTATATAAATGGCTAGAATTCCAAGTCAGAGAAACCATTTAAGTTTTCCCTTATAATAGGCAACATGGGTAATTCATGACAAAGTATCATTTTGCTATCTTTGGCAAACAAGTGCATGTATGATGGAGTTAACTAGATACCACAGTTTTTCCTCCAAAAATGCAACAATTTTAGTTAACTAAGACTTTTAAAAACCACACATACTTATTATGCCTTGTGACTCCATTTCATACACAGTTTTGAGGTTCTTCTCATATTCTTTATGGAAAGATAACGATAGGTGGCTCCTCCAGTAATCTGCTGTGCACATCACTATGTACTTAGTACTTGAAGAATACCATCTCAGCCTTGAGGCTTTTTCCTGAACATTTTCTCTCACTTTATTCTGGGGAAAATAGTAGCTCTACCAATACAGAAAAAGATTTAGGTACAGAATGAAATACGAAGTTTATGATTAAAGAAGTCTGAGGATCTGGTGTTTATTCCTGGATTAGCGACAGATCTCCCATGACCTTAACTTCTTCATTTAGATACTCCATGATCTATTTTATCTCTAACAAAAAAAAAAAAAAAGTGATGGCATCCCTGGAGTAAAGATGCAGGAAAGCCCAGCTCAGAGTTCTGAAACACATTAGCCCAGACTTCTACAAACTGACTAATGAAGCTGAGCGTGCTGAAGTCTCCGGACCATCTCCTTTTCTCCCCATTGGAGTCCAAGTGCTCAATTCTCACTGAAAAACTGCAGATCCTAAGCTGCCTTGGATCCAGTGAAACATCAGACCAATTTCCATTAACATAATTCCCAACAATACAGCATTACCTTCTGTAAGATTTTCTAGCTACTTGTAGGAATTATGCAGCATCAGTCTCCTGGTAATAACTGTTAAATTCTTTCACCAAACCAAGTTTGATAGAAGAGCTAAAATGTCAAAGATGTGTCACGCATTTTGTGAAAACTGGTAGCAAGTAGAGCAGAGTGCCCAAATTCAGTGTTCTCATGAAAGGAAAGATCAAGTTATCTGCTCACTGGCAAGCCAAGCAGATCAAACACAAACTGGGAGAAGGGCAGCACATTCCTCCTCTTGCCCAAAAAGGTATGGGATGTAGAAATAAGATTAAAGGGAATCCAGCAGAGAACTGCATGGAGAACTACAAGGAGATAGTGCAGGGACCAGGGGATGCTGGTTGAGTATTAGCAACAGAGCACATATAACTGAATATCATCTTCCTGTTTATAATGGGAAGCTGAAGGAGCCTTTTTTTTTTTTTTTTTTGCTACCCCTACTTGTAAAATACTTGCATGCTGTAAACATTTGTAAGCCATTAGCTAGAATCAACAGCACATGCTGTAACAACAAAAGCAAGGTTTGTTACAACCATGGGAATTCTTTCCAGTGAAACCACAGAGAGGTAGGCGGGACAGGATCTCAGGGACCAGCTGAGGCACCGCCAAGCAGGGGCAGGTTCACAAACATCCAGACGAAGCTGTAGCAGGTGACTTCCTAAAAGGGCACTCAAGTGGAGGGGAGCCTGTGACCTCCCAGAGTAGAGTGCTCCGAGTTCGGAAGCATCTCTCATATCCAGCAACTCTTTTTGCCAAAATCCAGACTACAGTCTACCCTACAATCAGCACACAGAGATTACACAACATCAACAGTTTGCTCCTCTCAACCTTTTACATACTTGCGTATTCTTTAAAAACTATTTGCCTGAACAAATTATTTCCTTCAAAGTTCTTCCCAACTCACACCTTCCAAATTTCTTAAGACCTCTATTTCCGTCCTATAACAAATACCTCCCCCCCACCTGTTTATTTTAAAATGCAGGGCCCAAAGAGGGAATAGTGGAGCCTGAAGGGAAGTACTGTCACAAATTACAGCAAAACGATTTTCTTTTGATCTCTTTCAGATGCTGTCAGCTCATTCCATTTGTAGTACACTAAGCTCTATAATATTTGTCTTCTGATACCACTTACTCCCTGCTACGTACTTCTACATTTTGTGCTTCTAAACTGTCAGAGTACATATTTATCTCTTAAATTTTACTTTGATAATTTTGACAATCTCTTGTTTATCAAGGTCATTTTGAAACAGTGTCCTACACAGTGAAGTGGTTAGAGTTGGAATAGAAACCAAATCTTAACCCTCCACCCCCCACCCCCAAATTTCTATCCAGAGTTCACATAACAAATGGCTCTGAATGTTTATAAAGACTGCAGATTAAGTCAAAACCATTTGATTTGCTGAAAACTCCCATCATTTGAATGGGCTTTTAATTAGACAAAAAAATCTAGTGGAAGAAAAAAAAAATCATCACCACCTACATAAAGAAAAAAGCAGGCAGACATCTATTTTTATTTTGTTTTCAACAAAAACCCAAGACAGATAGAGTACTGAAGTGACTTCTACTGACTAAAGTACAATATTAAACAATAGCAGAAGCTGCGGTAACACTATGTACTCCTCGTAATATACTGGCAGGTGAAAAGATAAGCCATCTAACAAGATAAAACATACCTTTACCTCACATTTCAGATATAACCAATCTGTACCCTGCCTCAGTTTCCTATAGACCCCATTTTTCTTATAGCTTTGTATGTACCCATATTTTTGTGTGCATCAAGAAGCGTTAGAGGGATGAAAAAGCAACATTCCCTAAAATGTGTCAAGAGATGTACAACATCACCACAACAAAGAGAGGCCAAGAAAGCATACCTCATGCCCTTTATTCACACAAACCCTTGACACTCAAGACAGTATTTCTTCCTTTGTCTGCAATTTATATAAAGTTACTAGGTTATTCTAGTTGCCCTACTTGCAGTTCTGACCAATACAAGCTCTTTAAGTTTCTTCACAGTTAAGTGTGTTTGTGAGGTTTATCACTGTATTTCTACTGAAAGAATCAAGAACACTTCAATTGTGTCCATCCTCTCCCTCCACTCCTAAATCTTTAAGTAATACAAATTCATAGCAAATCAGGAAGAGAAAAAAAATAATACCTGAGGAATCTCAAATTATCCAACAGTACAGTGATTAAGGCCCTCCTTCAGAAGCTAGAAAAATCCGAGCCTGATTTAATAATGCAAGATGATGTCCTATTTGCTTTGGCTTTTGCGTGCTTCACCTAAGCATCCACAACAGCCGTTGTCAGAGTCATCAGCAAACTTAAGCCTTTAGCTTGACCCAGAATTGATTTTGTTCTGTTCTTAAAAAAAAAAATTTAAAAAATCATCTTCTAAACCAGAACCTGTTCCAAAAGAATGCCATGGACAGTACTAAATTATGTGCAAAATCTCTCCCAGTTGAAATGCTATGAGAATGCTTATTGCACTGATCTTTAAGGAAAAAAAAAAAGAAAAAGAAAAGATTAAAAAATGCCTAGTTTGCAGATGCAAAGACTGAAATGCAAACAGCAATCAAGCTGTTCAACTCCCTCAACGCTCAGCTCCAGTGAAGTTTCACCTTAAAAATTAAGCATACCAAGTACCTACAGATGATGTTATGCACCTCTAGAACTGGAGAACAACAGAGCAGCATACTTAAGGTCCTGCATTTTGAAACCAGGCACTTAAGTCGCACTTGCATGTAACCTCTTCCATTGGCCCATCCTTCAATTAGTAAAGATAAATGCTGCATAGATGTTGAGCACAGCAGAAATCAGTAACAGGGGGAAGAGCAAAAACAAACCACAAGAATAAATTTCAACATACTTCAATTATTTTCATATTTTAAGAAGGAACTTTTTTTTAATAATGCAAACCTCAAATTTTACCAAGTTACATCATTCATTTTCAGGAATTCTACAATTATTGCGCAAGACTTGTGGTCTTTTACATCTTCCAATACAAGTGACACTAGGTACCACAATTCTGTATTAAATTCTAGTTACACTTTCAGTCAATTACACAAATTTGAAACAAGAACAAGACTAAGACTATTCCCTTCAGAAAGCCTTCTTCACGTTTGTCCAGATGCAAAGATTGCATAAGGTGACATTTGTGATGTTTACAATAATCCCACACCAGTTTGTGTTGCTTTGGTAGATTGTAGTGGAACATAATGGCCAAAAAACCCTTAAACAAACCAACCCCCCAACCCAAGCAACCTTAAGAGACACAAAAAAAATTAAATAACTTGCAGGCTAATAAGAACCGGCCACTTCCTTTTTGGCAAGGCAAAGCCACTTCTTCAAGTATTCAGAAAAGTGGAAAACAGAAATAATTTTTTTTTTTCAGTAAAGAGGTAAAATACGCTATTTAACCTCTGTTAATAAGTGCCAATAAATTGGTGGCAGTGATTACATCTTGCCAGAAGGAGCAGAAACCATCCTGACATGAAGCCACACCGAAAAAAAACCAACCTCAAATCTAGAAAAAAACTGTGTGCTGATGCCTTAATCTACTTGCCATGATGTGTGTTCTAAGTGCATAACTGAAAACAAGCATGGTAATGCCACTGAAACCAGCCAAAGTGAGTTACGGGGTAGATTATTCTGGAACAGAGACATGATACTGAACACTGACAAGCGCATGGCTTAGGAGGCAAGTAAGGAAAGATTGCAGGAGTAGCTCAGAGCTCAGTTCAGATTTGTTCTACACATATGCAAGCTACAACACATTTTGTTCCACAGCACAAGGAAAACATAAGCAGAAGATAAAGAAACAGCCAAGAATCACTACACAACTTCTGAACAGTGAGACAAGGCAGAAATACGCTTTTGAGCAAAGATGTACCATCATCCCAGGTATTTTCCTCTCTTATGGAGGAAAGAAAGAAAAGACAAATGATGAAAAAAGAGGAGGAAATGTATAAAGGATGACTGCTTGGCAATTTTGAAAAGCGTTTTGTTATCTAAAAAAAGGATCAAATAACTTATACATAGCAGCAGTGGTTTATGGCCAGTTACCTTCCCCAAGCCTTTGGCAATGCAGAGATGATCACAACAATGTCCATTTTGGTGACAAGTGTCTCAATGATAAGGCAGCAGCCCAAAGGGTAGTTTGATTTTTACATATAAAAATTGTAGTGGGGATTGATTCTATTCTTCATAGTGATCTACTAGTTATATGACAAAGATTCAAAAGAAACCCCACCTTTTTGAGAGGAATACTAAGGGATAACAAAAAGCACATGGACACACCTTACTGTCAAATCCCCATTTTAAATTTGTTGACGAAGTTACTTAACAAAAAAGTATTAACCAGGTTAAAGTTAGTGGTATACAGCATGTGATCATTAAGCCATAAAAGAATGTGATCTTGCAATACTGGTTGAGCACTTTCAATTCCCACAGACTCAAATGAAAATTTGAGCTGCTAAGCACTTTGATTAACCCATTCAACTTTTTTCTCCCCTCCTTCAAGTGGGAGACTCACAGTGATCATGGTGCTACATTCTGGCCAAAGTTTATTCCCCTCAGCTTTTTCACGGAATATGATACAGCATAGAACAGGACTTGGGAGAAAGTAAAAGGAAGAGGCTCGTTAAAAAGCTACATGAGAATATTTACTCTAAAGGAGAGCTCAATTTTACCACATGGAAAACCACAAGTGCAATTACTCCATTCAAAGTTATAACTGCTCTCAAAGTTACCAGCATGATGCAACCAGCACAAACCCTAGATGAAAAACAAAGAAAAAGAGAGTATGTGCAAAGTAGGCAGTCCCTGTTACTACTGAAACTGATTGTGTTCCGACATGATTAATTCCTGAAAATTTGGTAAGATATGCTGGTGTCACGTTTCAATAAAAATAGTGTTTCAACTTTCACTACAAAAAGATTTAAGGATTTTCTTCTGGTCCTGCCTAATCCATTCATGAACTGCAGGGCACAGCCCTTGCCACAGTCGCCTACCAGAAAAGGCAGTTCCATTTTCTTGTGCTGAAAAAAGTAGCAGGCTTAGTGGTTACCAAGTTCATGTTTTAAAGTGCACTGTCGTTTTAAACACACTTTCCCACCTTAAAAAAAAAAAAAGAAAATAAAACATTCTGACATGAACAGTTTATAAAAAATAACAGCTGCAATATTCCTCTAAAATCGCAACTTAAAATCAAGTCAAATTAGCAAGATTCAAACCTTTTTCAAAAAAAAAAAAGATATGAACCAAAAATAAAAAACTTCTTTCTGCAGAGAACTGCCAAGCAAAACCTCACATACTATCCTACAAGCCTCCCTCCTAACAGCACCTCATAGAAAATCCATTCAGTTTCTTCCAGCTGACAACCTCAAGAAAACAGAGGTCTAAATAAATCAGTCCTTCCCACCAGTCACCTACATAACTGCAGGTGTGGATGCTGGTGCAGTTTTTCCATCAACTCTTCCTCTGTAGGTTCTTCCAAAACATCTCTACAAAGAAAAAGCATGAGCGGTTAGGGGCAGCAAAGGGAACTTCTCAGCATTTGTTTTTGCAGTGCACATACTAAGAGGTAACGTGTGCTTGTTTCAAGAATGAAACAAGGAATTAAAAGTTACAATAAGTTGATGCTCCCTAAAGATGCATCTACTTGCAAGTGATCTATCCTTTACAGATGCGTCATGGAAACCAGCAGCTGTTTTCCCATAAGAAGCAGGGAAGCAATTTCCTGCACACAGTACAATACAACTGAAGGTCAGTAAATTTGTTTTTCTGAAAAAACTCCCCAATGAGAACATGTTCCCAATGCTACTATTGAATATCCAGTGTGCACCAGGAGTTCTACTTGTACACGATCATCGCGTATCAACTCACCACCCACAATTTTATAATAAGCCAAGAATATGCATCACTTTCCTCACCTTCCCTTTTCTCCTCCCTCTCAGCACAGCTGCCCCCCCTGCCCCCAACACCTCTTCTCCCAGCACGCTATGGGTAGAAAGCATATAAAGGTTAGGCTACCGAGTCAGCTTAAAGCAGGCCTAACTAAAGCACTTACTGACTTTTTCCAAATCAACAGATGCAACAGTTTGCTTCAGATGAAGAAAATAAAAGACAAGCCTTTTACCCTCTTGCAGCCAACACACTTTCTTTAGAACAGATGAGCATAAACTAGATTGATTATCAAGCCCAGTTCACCTCACCTGAACATTAGTTCAACTGTCCTCTGGTATTCAATATCTGAGAGAGGCTCCCGATGACAGCGACGGTCCCACTTGTGAATAAAGTTCTGAAATGTAAGAGGAACAGGAAAAAAACTAAAGGCTACTTCTGGTGACACCAGGAAAGAGGTTACATCAGGTCAGTATGTTTGTGGGTAAGGTTTGGTAGGGGAGCGAGGTTTGCTTTTAACACAGAGTGTCAGAGTAGTGATTTCTTTAAAGCATCAGCACATGTGCTGGCTGCAGGTCACTACTTTATTTGAGCCTGTTGTTCAGGAATGAACAAACTTTCTCATCACACACAAAGAACAGTAGAGCAGAAGACAGCCCAGCTGCCTTCTACTCCTACCAAGGACTGCCTCCCTAAGATAACTCTGTGAGCTACCCATAAGAGTTCACCTGCTTTGAATTTTTTGCTCTTCAAAGACCCAACACGATATAAACATACACCTAGTCTAGGAATCACAACTTAAACTCAGCTTCTGGTTTGGTCATGCTCCCTTATCTGTTCTGCATTCCCCTGACAAATCAATACCTGGGGAGCAGGCAAGACAACTCAGGCAAAAAAAAAAAAAGGGGGCAGGGGGAAGAGTGCCATCCTACACTCCTGCTACAGAATGCTGCATCTTGACTCTTCCAGCAAACTTTGGCCACAGCCCTGCAGAAGTAAGCAGGTAGAAGACTTCATAGTATTAGCCTCCAGCTAGAACAGAAAGTCTTTTCTGAAATGCTCATGGGCAAGACTGAGCCTCAGCATGAGGCTCATACCTAAGATACTGTCCATAAGTTCACTATTCTGCCTACAGTAGTAAATTTTACTCACTGTAGTCAACAAGAGCATCTCTAAAAGGAATTTTTATAGGTTTTAAGATGGGGTGAAGTGCCCTCTACAGGTACTCAGTTTCTTCCACTACTTAAAAGAGAAGTCTATAATTATTAACCTGGAGTAGATGGCTACGATTAACGTTCCCTTCACCATCAAAAATTCCAAACATATTTGGATTTGCAGAGAAGTATGCATACAGAAGAAACCAGTGGAACTATATGTTCTTCATGGCATTGGTTAAGTACCTACACTTCCACAGCTTCTTTAAACTCTAGAAGATGGTATCTTCAAAATAAGTACTCAGTGCCACTCTTATTCAGTTCCACGCTAAAAGGGTAATAATTCAAATTGGGGTGGGAAGAAACACAGCACAACCAAATAAAAAATGCAAATTTTGAAGTGCTAACTTCATTTGCTGACAAATCAAAATGCAAAAAGCCTGCGGCTTGAATAACTAACGCTGAAGTAAAACGCTAATGTAGAGACAAGCAATTTCATAATACTTCAAGTATTTTTCATCTTTATAGAGAAAGTAAGCTATAAAATGGCAAACGTACACAGCCAATGAAATACAGCCAGATTTGTGACAAAGTTGCAAATAAAATATACAATTGTCTAGGAAAAATAACATGCTTCCTCAACATCTCAGGGGAAAGGCAGCAAGGTGAAAAATTAAGGAAGCATATGCACAAAACCAGCATACTCTTCCCAAAAAGTTGTCTGGGTTCTTTTCATTTCCCACACAAATTAGAACCTGTCTTCAGGATCTAATACAAAATAAACACACTTCCTTACCTCTAGAAGTAAAGCTACGAAGAGATTAACCCAGATGACAGAGGAGATCAACCACCAGACTACAAAATAGATCTTTGCCCACCTGCAGATCAGATTAACAAACAGTAAGCAAAGCAGACAGTAAATAACCTCAACCTGAAAGTCAAAGAGAGCCATGAAATTACATTTTTCCTTGAAAAAAAAAATATATTTATAAATATATATAAAATATATAAATAAAAATAAATATATTTATATATTGAAATATATATATATATACACTACTACCACCTTAATGTAAAAGGAGATCTGGAACAAAAAAATAAAAAAGTGAAAAAAAATTAGCCTTTCATTAAGATAGCCAAACAGGCTCACTCCTCCCACGCAACATACCTAATTGAACTCTGAAGGGACAGAAAAACAGCCTAGAAAAAGTTGTACTGGATCACAGCAAAAGATCCATCTAGGCTAGTATCCTCTGAGAGTGGTCAACAGTAGAAGCACAGGAAAGAGTGCTAAACCATGGCAAAATACCTATGATGCTACCCCCTAAGAGCTCTCCCAATCTCCAAGCATTTGCAGTTGTCCTGGTTTCAGCTGGGATAGAGTTAATTGTCTTCTCATACAGTGCGGTAACACTGATGTTTTTCAGTTGTTGCTAAGTAATGTTTAATCTAAAGTCCAGGATTTTTCAGCTTGTCATGCCCAGCCAGCGAGAAAGCTGGAGGGGTACAAGAAGCTGGCACAGGACACAGCCAGGGCAGCTGACCCAAACTGGCCAACAGGATATTCCATACCATGGGACGTCACATCTCGTATATGAATTGGGGGAAGAGTGAGGGCAGGGGCATTGCGGCTCAGGGATTAACTGGGCATCAATTGGCAGGTGGTGAGCAATTGCACTGTGCATCACTTCTATATTCCAATCCTTTTATCATTACTGCTGTCACTTTATTATAGTGTTATCATTATTAGTTTCTTTTTTTAATAATATTCTATTAAAACCATTCTTATCACAACCCACAAATTTTACTTCTTTTCCTGACCTTCTCCCCCATCCCACTGGGTGGGGGGAGTGAGTGAGCAGCTGCGTGGTGCTTAGTTGCTGGCTGGGGTTAAACCACGACAGCAGTTCAGAGATCTCGAGCTAGAAGCAGATTCCATTCATCGCAGATCCCAATGGATTTCTCTGTCGTGACTTGTCCAGTCTTCACCAGACCACGTTAAACATTTATCACACACAACAGACTGTAGAAGAGCATTCCACAACTTAACTACATGCTGGGGTAACCAGCCAAGGATCATTGCAACAGCTCAGCCAAGAAGCTATCCAGTTCATTCAAACATTCCCATAAAGTAATCAAATACAAACGAAAAATATGTACAATGTTTTAAGTCTACGTAAAATTGTTTTGCCCACACGAAAAATACAGAAGCAGCCCAACATTAATTACAGCGTTTCACTAATATCTCACTTCTGTGAGACTGGCTCTACAGCGAGAGCCACCCACCCAATACATGTTGTTTATAATCCACTTAAGTCATTCACTCTTTTTTTTGGAAGAAGACGACTACCAAGCAAGTTTCCAATCCCTTCTAAATATGACAACAGATTTCGTGGCATCCACCAAGCACTAGACCAACCATCAACCATCAAGTTACACCAAGAACTATATTATTTCCTATATAGCTGAATTGACCCGAAAGAAAGGTAAATGGCACCCCTCTTTGCAGATGTTAAGAACTGTGCTATGTGTATAATTACTGTTCAGTTACCTTATAAGCTAGATTTATATGGGACTTTTTCAGTATTATTACTGCTACTTACGGACTTGAATATCTCGAAAATGCTTCCAAAAAGACTTGCCAGTTGTTCACCACCATCACATCCCAGAGGGTCACCACTGCTGCCTAAATAACATGAGTAAAACAGAAGCTGAATGGCTATACCACGCATTTAAGCCTCAGAAAATGAGGCAGAGACAAGCAGAGAGGGAAGGAGGGACAGATTCCATCAACAATCAGACTCACAGCAAAGTCATCAAAGTTGTTTGGCCAATATTCCAGCTGTTCGTAGGTCCCACACTGCAAAGTGCCATTATTGTATGTTGTATTGACAGCACTGTAAGAGAATTACAGGCTGATGTGAGCGTAGCTTTCTATGTACTATACCTTAAAACCAAGACTTTTCTGAGTGCATGTAAAAAGTTAGGCATCTCATATGGGCAGAAAACTAAGGAAATAGTTAAAAAAGTATTTAAGCCACTGCAGGGTAAAATTTCAAGCTACAGAGAAGCGTTCCTGCAATTTCAATACAGTAAGAAGAAACAGGAGTAACAGATGAAAAAAGTCTGTGTGATTTAACATTAAGAGAAGGGTGGCTCCAAGAATAAGAGTTTAAAAAAGCCAAAATCAACCACAAACAACCCAGAGGTACCAAGTTGCAGATATTTTGAAAAACAGATTCTGGAGTAGTGATCTTTAGAACGTTACCTGCTATTTCCCAAGGGAACAACAGCACCTCTAAATAGCATTATGCCAGTTATAGCAAATGCATAGAAAACCACCTGGAAGGAATATAACCAAATATTAGTTTTGAATATTTCTGTCACTATATAAGAAAACAAGGCAATTAACATGGACGTCATGTTAGTACCACAGTCAAAGGAATTTCATCAAGAACAATGCCTGAAGCTATTAAAGTGAAAATACTTCTCAATGTCTGTATTAATTAACACTTTGATCTTACTTTTTAATATTCTATTTAAAACTTTCAGTTGTTAAAATGCATTAAATGATTTTACTTTATGATCCGTTTTACTTCTCTGTGTCTCTGAATGCTGATATTTAATGCTGCAAAAAAGTGACTTAAAAAACAAAACCAAAAAAAAAGGACCCGTATTTACAAGGAATATTCTAAATATCTGGGGAGCTTTCTGCTAGAGTCAGTGAAAAGAAGTTTTTACTAAACTTAACTGAAGTACAAAACTCCGTCAGTATTTTATATTACATTACCGATTCCTTTAAAAATGTTATATTAGTCTAAAAATAGTTTTCAACACAAAGGATTTCAGAACTTCTTTTGCTTGTTAGAAATGCAAACTTCTTTTTAAAGAGAAACCTTTCACAAGTCTTCAGCAGCTGCCTAGGTGATTTTGCCATTTTTATCCTAAAAAGATTGTTCTAGTAATAACCTACAACTTTGCCCCTCTGAGTAGAGCCATTTGTCTTAGGATGGCCTGAAACAAGACGAGTCTTCAAATGAAAATGTCATTAGTCACATTTCTGTATTTTGCTACAAAACAGACCCAAGAGGGAAGTCTGCGAAAAGTAGAAGAGAAACTGCCCTGACCTATGAACCACAGCACTTGGAACACTACTGGAATAAGTTGAAGCTGACATTCCACAGCCTGCCAGAAGATGGGGTATCTGGCCCAGCAATAATAAAAGTTAATTTTATTCTTTGAAAAAGATACCTTTAAAACATGCACTGCCTGAAAGATTAGCCAGTCAGTTACGTTACTTTATCAGCACGTGTTCCAGCCTAACATTACGAAAGATGTTTTGCATCAGCTGGTAACGGAGTCAGACTTCACCACAGTAGAAGCTCAGTGAGAGCTTCAAAGTAGCCTCAAGTAAAAGCAAATTAAATTAACAGAAGTGGCAAATGGTCTGGCAGACTTGCCTCACAACTGGTGCAAAACTACAATTCACACTCCCAGCATTAAGGACAATGAACAGCAAACACTTAAACGACTTCATGAGAATTATGTCTTACATATACAGGTAGGGACGCCACACTGAAACACTAACGCATAGCTCCTAAAAATAAAATCAAGCATTTTGCTACAGGCTCCTGCCATCTTAGCTATGTCTTTCAGAAATGAAAAAAGCTTCCAGCAGAATGCTACAGCCCAGGTGCAGCCATACCAGTAGCACCACAGCTTTGAGGTCCCAGTGTAAAGCACAAAACAGCTCACCCCATAATTGCTCTCTCCCAGGGCTCTGACATAGGGGCCCTGTCAGATCCAGCAGCAGTCTCCGTTGCTGCCTCCCCCACCTACCCACGATGTAACCCTACCGGCCTCTGGCAGAGGTGACAAGCAAACGTGTGCTCCTTTAGCATGGTGTATGCTCTTAACCGAGAACTGACAAAATTAGCGAAACCGCAGCCAGCCTTTAGACAGCTTATTACACCAAGTAACTAACTGAGTAATGAGAAGTCTTCCATTATACTAAACCTGTTCCTAGCACGTGCAAGATTAGCGTTTGGGCTCCTAAAATGTACTTGCACCTGCAAAGGCTAACTTCCCAGTTCGTGCACTCCCAAAGCATTTCTCACTTTCAAGAGTAGCTCCCAGTGGCAAGTGTGACTTGTACAGCAAAACAAAGTTGTTACCAATTTAGCTTTGCCCTAACTGGTATCTTTATTTCAAATTGCAACATCAAACTTTCCAGACTGCAACTTAAGGCCCCTCCCCTACAGATAAAAGCAGGGTTTACTAATAACAAAAACAGATATTCTGGGTAAATGGCAAGCTAATTATATAGACTAGAACAAATTTTTAGACAATGCCTAATACACAGCAAATCCTTGGTCTCTAACCATTACCTCAAATTAAGGTAACCTAAAAACCCCACAAACAAGAACAAAAAAAACTACCCAGGCACTTCTTTGCTCTACCAGGAAGACATCATTGCAAAGCCAGAAACTCAAGAGTTGCAAAATGGAAGATTTATGTAATGGACATCACACATTGTGATCCATCCTTGTTTAATCCATTCTTGTAATCCCATGTTTACAGAATATATACTCTGCATAGACATACTTAAAACAGGATGGCAGAGGCTTTTAGAAGTCATGTCCAAACACGCCATCTCAAGACCTTCTCAACTGAAAGTGATTCCAAAGTTGTTTTGCTATTGAATTTAACATAAGCAAGCCAGGGTAAGGAAAACTAGGCTACTTCTAGCGTCGGATGAGTTTTTATTTGAAACTAGAGTATCCAGCCTGAGGCAAGCACCCTGAGGAAGTTTGAAACTATTTTTTAAAGGCAATCCTAAAGGAAACTGGTAAATGAGGCAGTCACTGCACACAGCCCAAACATAAACATAGCAAAACAGTAGCTTGTGGCTTTGCAAGACAGGCCCTGGAGAAGAACTGGCTGATTAAAGTGAAATGTTACCGTTCACAGTGATTCTCCAAGAACCTTGTTTACTTCGTTGATGACATATCCTTATTATACTACTAACTATAGGACAGGAAATTACAATCTTGCATCATGACTTACCACAAGGATTCCTGCAAAGGCTCTCAAGTTTTTTACCAGATCCAGCAATGTAGTAACAACCAAAGCCATGAACTAAAACAAAGCAGAATTTTATATGCATGACATTCATCACACTTCCAATCCGTATCAAATTATTTTTAGTAAAAGGACAAAGAAATACCAACTAAGAAAGCAAGCTATATCTAAATGGAGGACATCTTTTATACAGTGATATTTCCACGAGGTATTCAAAATTAATTAACAATGCTATAGTCCTTTTCACACACAGACATAATGGTAAGTTTTAAATATACACAGGCACCGTGACTTACAGGGCTGTATGTCTAGTAAGACTAGAACAGGGAAAATAAATAAATAAATACATCACAAGCACCCCACAGCTCCAGAGTGACGGCTTCATATTTGATCCACATAATTTCTAGTCCACACTTTCCACTGACATGACCTCTGATTACATCAGGTAGGTATTTATGGCTTATTGAACTAAGATACAAGTCCTGCACCTGACATAATTTGGGCTTAGCTTTCAAGTAAGTCTAAATGCAGGATTATAACAAACAATCAAACAACTCAAAGTGGTTTCAGATTTAAGTACACGTATTCTGGTGGAAATACCCATACTGGGAAAGTGGAAAGAGGGATTCATCCTAAATAACCCTTTGCATGACCAAAACACCTGGCAGCATCTCGTGAAACCAAGTCCATCACCTCCCGAGTACAAACTTCTTCAAGGATATCATATCCACTCATCTAATTAAGACTGAAGCACTGCACAAGTTGCACAAGTGTTTCTGGATGCATTTGCCCACTTTAGAATACCAGCATCAATCGCAGTGACATCAACAGAACTTCCCTGCCACCTCAACCGAGAAAACCAGCTAAAGAGACGATGAGTTTGTGAGGTGCTGTGCAATCGTCTGGACAGTTAGAGCAGAGTTATAATCCCACTCAGGTGCAAGAGAATTGCGATCTACATGTTATTCTGTAAGCCTTTAACAAAATTTACAGTTTGACCAACAAAGAAATCAGAAGTGTGGAGGGATAAACAAACACCTTCATATTAGGAATAATCCGCAGGAACCTGAACACAATTAACATGTTCACCAATCGCACCATATCCCACAGAGATAATAAGCCCATGAACTCAGGTCTCCTAGGAAAAACAGAAGAAAATAACAAATCAGAGAAACAGCCCATGACAGAAAGACACAGTTAAACCTACTGGGCTGCAGGTAACTGTAAATTCCCCACAACTTTTGGTTAACATCCGTGGCATATTAAAAAATTTGGGGAGAAAAAAAAACTTCCTCATGTAAACACTATTTGTAACCTGTGACTGACTAGAACACTGCATCCAGCTTTGGAATCCCCAATACAAGAAAGGGACAGACTGCAGCAAGATCAGCAGAGGGCCAACAAGATGGTCAGGGGCTGACGCACCTACCCTACAAATGGAAGCTGCAGGAACTGGGCTTGTTCACCCTGGGGAGCCCTGCTTCATGAGGATCTAGCAACAGCCTTCTAATACTTCTGAAGTGATCCTCAAGAAGACAGAAGCAAGGCTGTTCAGTGGCGCACAGTAGGAGGACATGGGACAGTAGGTGCAAGCTGAGACAGTGGAGCCTCACACTAGATATAAGGAAGAACTTGTCAACCATGAGGACAGTGACACAGAGGCACAGGTTATCCAGAGAGGTTGTCCGAGTCTCCGTCATTGGAGGTTTTCAACACTCAACTGGATAAAGCTTGGAGCAACTTGGTCTAGCCTAGCTTTGAGCAGGCGGCCGGACTACAGACCTCCTGATGTCTCTTCTGGCCTGAATTATCCTATATGAAAATCTATAATCTGTAAAAGGAAGTAGACTAATTTACTCAGCAGAAATCTCAGCTATAGTAAACTCTTAACTGATGAAGGAAGCAATCCATTTAGCCTGGGCTCTTAAATGTGCATATAGTGCTCTTTAAAGTGCATGGCAGTACTAAAATACCTGGGTAAGGGGCCTCCCCTCTGCTGGGGGGGGGTGAGGCACCAAAGAGGGTCCTTTCAGGAAACAAAGCAAAACAAAAATACTGCTCTAGCAAGATATTTCAGGAACTTGCACAAAGATGTGCATTAATCCTTCAGGTTATGCTTGGCTGAAAGTTAAACTTCAAAAGAAGCACTAAGGTAACAGACAGTCTTGCCAACCTGCTTCCTTATATGCATATTCCACAGGTGATACACACACACTTCAAATCTCAGCCTGAGTTTTAGCTGACCTGTACATTGGCATGCTGGATGCTTCTTGCTGGAAGGGTGGAGAGGTGGTAGGGGACCAAAGATGTTAATGAAAAAGGTCCTTGGTAACACAGATGCTAACTCATGATGTGCATCACCAATATATTCAATAATAAAACAAATTATTCAAGACAACGCTGCATAGACACGTTCTGAAATAACAGTCACATCTTAGTCCTGTCCTGAAGATGTTTTATCTACAGAGCAAGCAATTACCAACAACACACAGCATAAGCAGCATTAGGACTCAGAATGACTCATCCGGGTTGCAACACATTTGCAGTGACTGACACAAAGTTCTAACAAGTATTACTGGTGCTTCAAGATACTATTGTAGTGCAAACAATCATCTACATTTAAGAATCAAAGGGAAAAATCAAACCCAAGTTGTAATTTAAATCAACAGTTAACACCATAAAATTGTTAGCAATTAATATCCCTATGGCGACCTTGGCTTTTGAGTGATAGGAGTGCAAGTAGCATTCAAAAATAAACCCATTTCAAGCTATAAGGTCTACCAGGTCTCTTCATGGATACACTAGTATAAGTTAACTTCTTGATGGCAACATAACATCCTGAAAAATGAGGGAGAGCCAATGTCTTAAAAGTGAGCTTTGTAAAGAAACAAAGTATTAGAATTGTTATTAATCACCCCTGAAAGTCAGATTCAGGAAGTCTGCCAGAAGTCCTTTGCTTTCCTCTTTTGTTGTGGTAGCAGTTTTCAAATTTTAAGAGACAAACCAATGATTTTTATGTTCTTGATAACAAAAAAAATAAATCATGATAGTTATCCAAGAACTGCTTCAACTTAAGAAAATCGGAATACAACAGCTTGCTATTCAAGTATAGATAAATAGTTTAAGTCCATGGAAATTTTTCTACTAAATTTTACAGCGCAAAACACAACTCAGACTTCAATCTACATACAAGGTTGAAGGGGCTTCGCCAGCTGTTTAGGAATTCATATAATTGGGCTTATGGACAATCTGATACTGAAACATACTATGTTAGTAGCTGGGTGTGTATGTTGTACCAAATTCCCATTCCTGCACCTTTAGTAAGCGTAGGTCTGCTAAGTTATTATTTTATACCAGATTACAAGTAATACAAATGCATCCTTCTCAGAACAGCTAAACAGAACCCTGGATTTTATGGAAAAAATTAATAATTTTCTTTCACTTATCCATATTGCATGGCCTCTAGCGACTACAAGGGTGAGAGATTCTAGGTTTGGTAAATTATGGACTGGGCGGACAATCATAGCATCATGATATCAGCGTGCATGAATGTGTGCATATATTCTCCTGACCCACCCCAGACACCGAGCAAAGTGCAACAGTTCACAGAGAGTACATACCAACCAGGATGAGGAAATCCATACACAGCAAAAGTTGCAATCTCCAAAACCTTTAGTCACGGAAAGACAAAAAAAAAAAAAGAAAATAAAAAGGAGTCAAAACCTTACTCTGTAATTCTAAATTTCCAGTTACATTCATTTCTTGACAGGAAACATTCTCAAGAGCTTTAAGCCACTGATTTGACTCACTTTAAAAGCTCTGCAATTGTCATATTTGACCAGGTATTCCCCAAATTAATCCAATGTATACACATCATCCAACAGTGATACATACAAGGATATACAGTGAATTACACTAACCATGTATTTGATCTTACCTGCCATATGGGTTTCAGGCTTTTACCAAATAATGCCAATAATATTTTGCCACTTTTTTTTTTTAAATTCAAAAAGCAAAAGGAATTTTAGCTATGTAACAGAATTCCTTATGTAATTATTCCAAGAACTGAATGTTTCCAAATAACTTCTAAAAGGCTGCTTGTAAGAAAGACCCTAAGAGAACAATGTGCCACCAAAATGTTTAAGCCACTGAACAACACTGAACCACAACATTGACTCATGCTGTTTAACTTGGCATATTAGTGTTGAATAAAAAGCAATTCCACTAGCTCTTGCCCTTCCTAATCATACTAGTCAACAAATCCAGGAACACAGACGTTAACAAAAAGCTTACCAGCAAAATTACAGTCAGAAGTCCATCAAATCTATTGCTTGGGTATGACAAGTATCTTTTCAAGCCCAGTGCTAAGATTTTCAGCAACATTTCCAGCAGATAGTATAGTATGAAGAAGCAGTTGATAGCCTTAACCCCCAAAATAAAAATAATTATTAGAATGAATTATTGACACCAAAGGGAACAGCAGTAACTGTAGGAATACTGTTGCATCTTACCCCCAGGAAGAAGTCATCTCTTTCAGATGGCTGCTTATCTGCATCCATCACCAAAACCACCTTAAACAACAAGAAATATTTTATGAATCCACTGCTTTACTGCTGCGTAAAAGAGATTTTTAAGCACAAGAACAGACTTTTATGCTTTGCAGAGACCTTTTCGAGCAGCTCAGAATATATTTTTTAACTGCAGGTATTCTCTCTTAAGACTTTGCATGACTAAAGCATGCCAAACATGGACATGTGCTACAAAAAGTGGTGATCAGCACAGAGACTAAAGAACAAAAACAGAACTGAAGTTCGCAGCAGGGGAAAAATCGAAACAAACAAACAAACAAACGCCAAAACAAAAGAAACAAACAAAACCCCAAACCTTTTACTTACACAGATAGAAATAATGTTTGCAAGGGCTACAACATTTCCCAAGTAGCCAAAGTAGGGATGGCCAAAGGCAAACTGCATTTTCTGCATAAATTGGGATTGGTACTCTGGACTGGGAGGATGCTGAAAAGAACACAAAGGCTTTGCTGAGACAGAAAGCATAAGCATTTTAATAATGATGCAGGAAAAACACACCCAATCTCAGATTTCAGAAACAGACATTTTCAAAGCAAAACTTCAATGCCACATGCTAATTTTGACATTTCAGTAAAAACGTGTTTTCAAGCTCTGGCTATTAGCAGCAAGAGATCATTTCTGATGAGCGAACGGGTTGATGGTTGTGACACAACACAAGATAATGGCTAAGAAGGGAGATGATCCAACCTCTCTCCAGAGGCCCGAGCAGGTAAAACTAAACATCAATTTACCAATTGTATACAACTGGTATTCCTTCCCCACTTCCCAACATTTAATCTCCCTTGAAAGACTCAGAAGTCTTAGTTACATGCAAACATAGAAGATAACATTTCCTAACCCTCAAAAAGTCTGATTTTTTTTTTTAAATTTTTTTTTCTCCAAGTGAAAAAGACAGCTTTCTGCCCATCTTCATCTGAACACTTAAAGAATCCACATTTCATTCTTCATTCGGGGACTGGAGAAAAGACTTTGCCTGAGAATATTTGTTAACCTGTAAAGACTAAAATATAGCCGAGATGCATTGCTTTAATATAGGACTGTCACAACAAGACAAATCCCTCACATTTCATCAAAAACAATTTACTACAGAGGTACTCGTTTCTCCACGGCACTTTTCAGAAATGCTATGCTGTAAGTCTAACTCCTACACCTTGTTTCCTTGTAATAAATCTTCCAGTTAAAAAAAAATACACAGAGCCCTCATCTATTTTGTCTGGCCAAGATACTTAAAAATGCTGACAGAACAAACAGCCATGCATTCTGTATATTTAACACTACCTGGCAATCCCAAACTAACGCTGTAAAAACCCACAAAGCAATACTCTTTGTGACTGTAAGAACAATCCACGAACAACTTCAATATCAATGACACTTGATCTTGCCTCGCATTCAACAAGTTGTGAAGTTTGTTCATAGGCTTGATAGCAGAATACTATCACTTATTTTTGCACAAGACCACACTCAACTTATGACACTTCATAAATGACTGTCAGATACTTACTTGCTTAATGGCATCTTTGTCTAGTTCTTCAAAGAGCTTCTGAAACTGGGTAGCCGACAGATGGTCGGAGGAGCACATTTTGAGTGACTTCACATGAAAGAGAAACATTCAGATCAACACCTGCAACAGGTGCATCTTCAAAGAGTGCCAACACCCTCAGACTATCTTAAAAGTCTAGGAACAGAGATGTAATACAACCCACATCAAGGTACTAGAGTGAGCTTCAATACCGATTTACTTTAACACAAAACCGCCACATGACTGTGGGATTTGTCTCACCTTTTCTATTTTCTCTCTCTGGATCACATGCTGCTTAAAAAGGAGCATGCTCTTTTGACATACTTGAATTTTTAGTCTCATCTAGTATTGCCATTATTATGTTATGATCCAAGGAATGAAGATACTATGTCAGCTATCACTGTTCTACAGAAGTTAGTACCTGCACGGATGGAATTATTTCACAAATTGTAACACGATGCAGCTACTTCCATACCATGCCAAGCACTAACTGCGACTGTAGCACACACAGCAATAAAAGAAATAGAAAAAACCCACTAGCAACAAGAAGAAAAGCTAAAACTTGGATTTGCTTAACTAGCTAACAATGCAAGGGACAGCTCAGCACAATTACAGAGCAGGGTATTTATTTTCAGGCAACTCTGTTCACACATCCCCTATCCCAGGCAACAACAACTGGAAGCAATACACATATACCTCTTCATTCCACTTCCAACCTTCTTCCCATTGGAGCCAGCCAACTGCTGATGCTATAGCCATCAGCTCTGAACTGCCACTTCCTTTTGACAGGAGATCTTACAATATGGATTTTCTAAACCCTGCTGCAATGCTGTTCTCAAAAAGCAACATTACTTTTAGATAATTTTTCCTGAAACCACACCAATAATCTATGTGTCTTTTATTAGAGCTAAATAATTTCCCTAATCTCTGAACATCATGACATGAACAGTGGTATTAATTAAGTCTTGAGTTAAGCAAAACCTCTCTCCGTGTACCCTGATACAGGTATTAATACCTAGACAGAGCAGTACAGCTAAAATCCTCTGGAAAGAGGTATTTTCAAATGGTAGAGGGAAGCTGCTATAGACACTAGCTCTAGACCACAGTGAGAAATGCCTTGCTTCCAAAGAGAAAGTAAAACAAATGAAATAATTAGCTCTGCAAAAGAAGAGTTTTTATTACTCTACACCTCTCTACAGGTAAATGCATTTCTCATCATACCAACCGAAGAAGTAGCAATCTTAAGGTGAAATCACTGCCTCGAGACCGTTTTTGTTCTGAAGACCAAAACATAAACAGACACTGAACCAGGCCTCTGTTCACACTTAAAGAAAGCATCATAAAGAAAGCTGAGCTGAAACTACTACTCCTAGATCAATGGTGTGATTAAGGAAAATTCAGTTTCCACAGCTGACCCATCGGACTGTTTGACAGTCACCAACATAAAGACTAGGAAAATCCAGTTCTTACTCTCATGATGGCTTGCTTGCAGCGAGAATCCATTTCAACTTTCTGCAGCACTAGTAGTAAGGCCCCAACACTGACATACGACCTATTTAAAAGAATATAGGATGGGCCCTCAAACAGGTAACTGTCTTGATGGCAAAAACAGCTGTTCCAAATGCATCCCTGCCTCTTTCCTTTTTTCTTGAAAAGCAGATAAAATTAGAAGCAGGAATAAAAAGGAAAGAGACCCCATAAGAGTCCCAAACTGTGTGTTATAAACATCCAGTTAAAGAAAAAAAAAGAAAAGAGATACGAGCAACAAAGTGCCATTTTTCAAGAAGGGATCCTCAGTAAATACACTAAACAAAGGAGGACAACCAAAAACTTGCTCTTTTCTCCCAGATAATCTACTGTTTCAACATTCTTAACTTACTGTTGTGCATTAGCAGGAGTCTCTTTCAGGGAAGAAAGCACTTCAAACGCAGCCCGGATTCCCAGTCGCCTCCTGAAGAGGGAGGACTGAACCGATTTCTGGACAGTAAAGACACCACAGAGGAAACAATTTACTTGCACTTGTTTAAAGAAAATCCAGCCATATGATACAAGTAAGACCTGTACATTATTTTCCCAGCCCTTAGAACCTACTGCAAGTCTTAGAAAGAGCCATATCTGTTCAACTAAAATATTGTTTTCAGGAAGGCAAAATATTGGTTTTTTTCTCCCACCACCAAAGTCCCTCTCATTAACCACTAGATCTAGTTGTCCAGATACTGGGCCCAACCAGGCAGACACTCCACAGTTTAAAAAGAATACCATGAAGAGTCACAGGCTGAAATCAATGAAGCCCATTCCTACCAGAAGGACTTGGGTAAGATCAGGGCTACCCAGCTCCTCGTGCAGTACTACGTCCTACGGTCAGATAATATACTGATCCTCTGGCACACAACCCAAATTTGTGATTAGAGATCAGAATAGGAGGCTTCCCTAGGCCTCAGTCCCTTCAAGAACTCTGTGTACAAGAAGGAAGGAAGCAGGCAAAGGAGTCCCTGGAGTTCAAGTAAACATCCAGGTCACAGTTTATTTTTCATTCTGGATTGCATAGGCACATGCCTGTTCCAGACACAATGGCAACAGCAAAGCTTGAGTATTCACAGCAAATTCATACTACTGTGCAAAGAGAAGTTAGACAGCGTGTCCAGCTCCAGCTTCTTGCCGAAAAGAAGGAACCCAGAGACACAGTTTTTCATGCTTCATTTTTTTTCCCCACTTTCAAACTCAGCTACTTTATTTGGAGTCAGATTACGGCAGGCTCTCACATGGGAAAGCAGAAAATTGAGAAAGATGGGAAGAAACAGAGCAGGAGGAAAGGATTACAAAGATTCCTCTTTGCACATACTAGGTTTAAACACCTCTCTCCCACAAGAGGGTGGGGGTCATTCCTTCTGGGTAATACTGCCTAAGATTTACTATTCAGAAAACTTAACCTTCTCTCTGGAGCCCTACTAGAGCAGCTATTGTTTCACTTTTCCCCCCAAGCCCTCAAAACTCCACTCCTCTCAAGGGCTGAATGAATTCTTGAACTCCCTAAGTAACAGGAAGAAACTATAACACTATATATATAGGGGGAAGTAAATAATGAAGGAACTAGAAGACCATATGTAAAGTAAGGGGGAAATCACACCCAATATCAAAGTCACTGAGTTTCCCCTGCTACTAAACCGGAAGGAAAGTACAGGCATGAGAAAAGACCAGTTGGAATATACACAGCCAGGAATCGCTGTCCATTCCAAGCTACAGGGGCCATCACTGTACTGACAGAAAGGGAAAACAGCTTAACCTACAGCCCAGAGGCTTAGATGTCAGACTCCAGCGCTTTCGCATAACGCTACCCTGACTCATCTTTACCAAGAACATTGCTGCTGACACTGAATTTTTATAAAATACGCAAGAGGAAAGTAAAAAAGCACAGGTGGAAGTGAAACTGTTGAAGAACTAACTCAAGACTGGAGAGAAAAATTTCACCATGGAAGTTACAAAGTTCAAAGAAAAAACTCAAACAGTTTGGAGACAGTTTGATCAAGAGTCGGCCTGTTCTGAGGAGCAAAAGACTGACAGCTCCCTTTTGACTGATAACTGCCTGACCAAAGATTCAGTTGTGTGCCATTAGTGTGATAACCATTAATACTTAGCCTAGCACCGTGTTATTTTTACTAATATACCACGTGTGTTAACTGCTAAGCAGCAAGGTGGTGCACCTTGGATGCTCTCTATTCATTGCTAGAGATAAACCCAGTTCTGGAGTTCTCCAGCTGCACCCATGCAGCCTCTTCCTGCCACCACCTATCCAGCCAGTTACTTCTTTTTGGAATAGCAATAGGGAAGTCACAAATTTAATTTCTTGGATGAAGTACGTTTTATTGGAAGTAACTGAGATACCTTTCATTTGACTGACTTTGCTTGACTTCACAATTCCTCCTAGATTGTTCAACTGCACTATCTCACACAGAAAACAAAAGCACTTAAACTATTTCCTGCTAGGGGAATCCAGACTACACTCCCAGTTGGAGACTAAACAACTGGTGTATGTAATACAACAACGCACATCACACGGCTTGTTGATAAAGGAAAAAGAACTTTTAGTGATGAGTTTAATCACCACCACAGATTGCACTCTCCTTGAAAAACATGCAAAAGTGCACTTACTTTGTCAGCTTTTACTTCTCTAATAGAGACACCTGAATGAAAAGAGGTCATTACACTACAAATCAGATTCACATTCCACAAAATGGATAGAATCACATATGATCAGGCATCTTCCAGAAGCACATTAAAGTATTACACAGATGACCAGTATTGCATGGAGGGTAACCACAGGTTCCTTTTATTTGCGACAGAATACTACCAAGAATAACTACTATACCTACTGGCAATTGCTTCTGGTACAAGTCAACCACAAGGCTCAAGTCCATCTTCCAGAGACAGCAGACTGCCCTAATCATTCTAATGTCACACCCACCCATCATAGTAAGGATGAAGCAAAAAATACCAAACATTAAAACGTTTTAGTCAGCGATTCTATTTTATTGAAGGCTTCTAATGCTGTTCTAGGAATTGCAACAATAGCTATTTAAATAATACAGCAGGTTTTCTTTTCAGAGACCAAGTTTAAGTTACTTGTTCACTTGTCCTTGTTCAGTTTTATAATAGTTTGGGGTTTTTTTCCCCTATAATAGTAAAAGTTGCAGATCCACAGCGTACATGGAAGTATACAAGGAGGTAATTTTGTCACGGAAGGGGATCAAGCTACAACAGCATATATGGGGAAAAGAATCTACAGCAAAGAGCCTTTAGTATCTTAAAACCATATCTACAGCTAGGATGGGCACACTGCTTGAATACAGTTGAAACTTTTAATACTCAGGGCTTCACATTCTTAAGGTTATGTTAGAACACAGAAATGCGGAAGACTTTACTCACCAGAAGGTATCCTCGAAACTGGTTGTATATTATTGCTGTAAGCAAGTTCATCAGAAACAAGTTACCTATCAGAGAAAAAGAGGCAATAAGAATTATTAGAATACATATCCGTTTCTCAAAGAAGTTTCAACGTATATAGTAAATCAGATGGTTTTGTGTTTGATTTCCAAAATGTTTTTAATTTTTGAATACACTCTACTGTATCCATTCCCCTATGATACATTACTGAAGAAAAATCCCAAACCATAAGTACCTTCTGTGAAAATTATCTTACAAGACACTACACAGTAATTGGAAGAAACATAGAAAAAAGAGAAATTTATGACTAACTTTCCTAGAAAAATAAACCACTCTGCAGCTGGTAAGCACAAGTGTCAAAGTTAAAGTGCATTTAGATTACTGAAGACAAGAGGTAACTTACCTAATACAGTGAAGAGTATGAAGAAGATTGAATATGCTCGATTCTTAGAATATGCAGGAATCATCACTGTATCAGATTTAACAAAAAAGGAAATGATATTTTAATGCTTAAGATGAAAACTTGAGACCTCTATCAACTTTTGACAATTGCCAAAAGCTCTTATATAGCTCCACGTTACAGTTGCATATGCAATTACAAAGGAAAGGCAAGAATCAAGTTACTAAAGGCATGAAAAAACCTTTACATAACCTTCCTCTGGTTTCGGCTGGTAGTTCTTAGTACAACAACTGTTGTATTATTCTGAAGACAATCTTACTCTATTATTCTTTGAAAAGAGAGATGCGTTTTTTCTGAAAGACTGCTCACCATCGGGATTATTTGCAGTAGTTAGCAGGACCAGCAGTGATGTCAGCGAATCTGGCAAATTGCGGAAATACCCCACCCACTCCTTATCCTGCTGGCCATCCTAGTCAAAGAGATGCTCATTGTTAGAGAAACAGTGAAGAATCACTAAGACTGTCTTACCAAGAAAGGGCAACAGAAATTAAAGAACAAAATAAAAAAACACACACACAAAAAAAAAAAATCAGTCAACAAACTATTTCTTACACACGCAATCAAATCTACCCCATGAAAAAGCACGAGACAAGCATAAAAAGTCGGATAATGTGTAGGAATACAGTGCACTCACTTATTAACAGCCATTAAAAACATAAGGAAGAACAGCAAGCGAAGACAGACACAGGAAGCTCAAAAGAGAAACTATGTCTAGCTAGCACGTCAGACCCAGGAAAAACAATAGCATTACAAACAAACAATAGAGGGATCTGAAGCCACCCTTGATTGATATATAAACCATCACCTCTCAGCCTGCAAGAGATATTAGTGTATTGGAGATAAAAGGGCTCCCTAAACGTGATTTTAAAAATAAATAAATAAATAAATGAAAATCAGACTAATATCACCTTCACTCTCAACTTGTATTATGAAATTCAGCGTAGAACAGAAGCCGCTTCCATTGTTATTCCATCTACAGCATGCTGTACCTCAGCATAGATGGAAACCTAATCACCCTCAACTGTATACTCTTGGACCACACTCCAGGACTTGTCCAAAAGTAGAATACAACTTGAGGACAATATTAATATAGAACTCGTCTGCACTGAAGAACAGAAACAAAACAGCTTCCTCAGTAATGAAGAGCTGCCTCAGTAACTACTGTGTTACAAAAGATCCTTGCTTATAGATGTTGACCTCCGCTCAAACACCTACAGCTTTACTAACATAGTCTGTATGTGAAGCGTCTCTCACTTCCCCTTTGACTTTCAGACAGAAAACTTAACACCCTCCAAATTAGTTATTTGCACAAAAATTGTGTACCACTACTACACAGACGAGAGGTTTTCCCCTTTCCCCAGCTATCCCCTTATATACTTGAAGGGGCTCTGTTTTAACTACAGTAAGATCTACACAGAACACAGACAAGTTTTAGGTCTCTTTCCAATAACTTACATGAAGATGTACTTAAAAGTATCAGTACAAGGATAGTCCTCATCTTATTGTAGAGGAAATAAATTTTTACAATAAATTTTTACAACGAACAAGATCACACAATATAAAGCAATACGTTATAGCCAGCATTAGTGCACGTTGCAGGAGTTGTTTTCCACCTGCCCAACATGCAACTGTTCTGTTTTGAAGAGAACGAAGATTCAAAATGCTATGTGCAGTATCAATGAAAACATCACACAGAGCTTAAACATCTTGGAAAAAAAAAACCAAACCAACCAACCAACCAAAAGATCAGTTCTACATCACCGAAAAAATACTTGCAAATACTTTGGTAACCAAGGTCATAAAAATTATTTTGAGGCTCAGTGGAAACATCAGATGATCTGCTAAAGCTCTGATAGTATCAGAATTTTCATCAAAACCACACTGAGAGGCCAATCTTGGCTCATCCACTTGGATCATTTTCCTTTTTTCCCTCAAGTTCAAGTAGAGACAGCTAGAAAAAGATGCAGAGTACAAACAATACAAACACAAATCATGCAGCACAGAACAAACAGCCCTTGAATCTGTTGCAAAGACTGGAAAAATGTACCTCTAGAGAACATACACAAGAGAAGGCAAAAACCTAGAGGCATGAATTTCATTACTAAATGTATCTTTAGAACTCACTTTCAGTATTTTGCCTGGTTAGATACAATTAGCTTGAAAAGGTATTAGACTAGCCAATCAAAAAAGCAAAGTAAGACTGCTCTCCAATTTGTTATTTTTCACTTAAATATATACAAATGTGACTGGTTCAGGTATACAAGTTATATTGCCATCTGCTGGGAAAGCTCATAACTAAAATTAGATGTGACATACAGAGTTAATACAAAGATCCAGCATGCAACTAAACAAAGGGGAAAAATAGAGGTCTGCTTCTAATTTCAGAAGTTCTATGACATGGGAATTCAAGGAATTTGCCAATCATAAGGAAGACTAGAGGCAGGCTCAGGTGCAAATTGCAGTAGGAATGAAGGTGCAAAACTGAGATTAAGGAGAGGTCTTAAAATTACTGGGAGAAGTACACAAGAAATCTCTGTGCTCACAGGAGCACATTTACAGAAGGCCTTAAAAAGTAAGGACAAAAATAAATCCAGGTATAATACATTGAGATTCAGGAAGTTTAGGAGAGAGGGAACATACCAAGAGCACTGGACCACAAAAGTGATTTTAACCACAATATTTCAAATTTGCTTTTCGGAAGCAGGAAAAGAAGAAACAGAGGAAGAAACAAAGAGATCAGAAACCAAAACATCAGAGTGATGCAGGCAAAACCAGGCAAAAACCTACAAAGGAGTGGCCAGGGATACCACTATTGGAAGATAAGAAAACACAGAAGAAACTAAAGTTAGCAAAAAGCTAGATACGGAAGAGGTAAGAGAGAAGTGAGTGATAATATAAACAAAAAAGTGACAAGATTAAGAGCTTTGGACACAGAACAGCATAGATTGTTTCAAAAAAAGCAGAGAAAGTAACTCAAAGACCAAACTGGAGAATTGTATAAGGAAAGCCTCTTGTATAAACAGACTTGCAATTTCACACCTGTGATAATGGCATCAATACCAGTAACCTGCAGGACCATAAACAAAGACACTGATCACATTTTAGTATGGACTCACCTCACTTCGCTCTGAGCAGTGGAGCTAGACTAATAAAATAATATGCCACTGCTTACAGCAAGAGTGAAAGATTTCAGTTGTGGAGTAGGAAGGAGCATTATCACTTAAGAAGCAAAGTACAGACTGGAAAAAATTCTTCACTAAAGGATTAAGAGATTCTAACACTATTCTGAAAGGCCTTCTAATGCACACTTACAGAAACAGCATGGATACTATGCATACATTAAATGTTCCTAAATGAACCTTAAACTCATCCCAGTAAGCCTGACAAGGTAACCTGACCTTCTCAAGGGAAACAAGTTTCACTAGTTTGATTATAACAGTAGACATGCAGCAGCTATGCAAGAAAAAAAAACCAACAAACCAACACTGAGATCTACCAGTGCATAAATATAATTGGTTACCTTTGTTCGAGCAAACAGCAGCATGGCAAACATGGTGAAGAGAGACAGATGAACAGCTAGTAGGAGAACAACACTGTTGGAAAAAAAACGTATCGTATGCATTAATATCAACTTTATCTTATTCTTAATACCCTCTGCTAAAAATGCAAAAAGAAGGCCATATTAAGAAAACCAGGGGTATTTTTAGGAAGCTATATGGAGTTAGCAGAAGATGATCTAAGTTTTAATTCAGACTAAGAATCACACTTGCTCAGGACTCCTCAGCACAAGCTTAGACAGTTGTGAGGTCAATGGGACTCTAACACTTGCTTTTCTAAAGTTAGGACGTTACTTATACCCTCTGGTCAACATACATCATCTTGGCTTGCATACACCTTTGATTCCCCTGGGACTTCTTAGTTAAAAAGTAACAGGCAAGGACAGTGAGTTCTATAAGCTGTACATACACACAACCGTTGTCACAGGAAGCGATCTCTTTCAAAAAGCATCGTGCTGCCTGGCTATGATTTTACCAGTGGGGTTTCCAGTTCAACATTTTTAATGACAGTAAAATTTAAGCTATCTATGGCTAACACCATTTAGAAAGGACGAAGCTGAAGCACTTTGAAGGTATAAAGAAAGAGGCATTTGCTGTGTGGCACTCATGACTGGAAGACAAGTAACGTGTGTGCCTACCCATAACTCGGAGAAGCTACACAGCATAGACCTTGCTGAGGTGACACCTCAGTTCTTCCCTTACAAAAGGGCTGTATGTAACACATACAGAATCAAAAAACCCCACTCAACTACCATCAAAAACCTTACCTGTCACACACAGTCATATCACATGCATTCTAGAGAAATTTTACAGACTAAAGGAACCAAAAATTTCACACAACACTCCATCCATTACTACCTGATCTCACCAACCACTTACCTAGACCATCAGATGTCACTCTGCAGAACAGTAATGGTAACTACACACTTGCTGTGAAAGGAAGTTTTCTATGTTATTACCTACCTTGCCATTTCAGGCAACGTGCTGTTGATACTTTTTAATGTTTTCTTCATCATAGAAGAATTCTGAAGGAGAAAGAAAGGACGAAGAATTCTTCTTACTCTCACATCCTGTAAAAAACAAGACAGTGGATCAGATACTGAGTTCCCATAAGACTCAACGCCACAAATATTTTTCATACAAGTTTGTCAAAACCCACTGATACACGTGTCAACAAAGTCAACTGTAACATAAAAAGGCTGCCCTCAGAAGCTAAATTTGTCCCATGAAGTCACAAAGCACACAAAAGACTTTATACATATGGGTGCCTCATTAATGGAATTAGAGATTGCTTTTTTAAAGCACACTGACATTTCAATAGCCTCATCAGGCCACTAATTATAAACAATCTAACTTTACTGCTGGGTAGACAAAACAAGCAGGTCAAGAGATGGCATTTTCATATATTCTGCCAAGGTCCATTTCAAGAAGGGAATTAATAGCAAGCTTACTTCTCTGTAAAAACAGATGCACATTTTGCAAATAAGTGCTTGATTTCAATTTTCAGCCTTTTTATAATTAAAGGGCCTGCTAATTACTCAGCATTTTCTGTCTCTGACAAGACTCAAACAGGTGACTGCCTTTATTTTCCATAACACACACTAAAGCAATTAAGCTGTTCGATTCTTGCATTCAAGACGCTTGCCAGCCTTCAAGATACTTCTGTAAGTTATCAGCTACTTCAAGTATTTCAGCATCCTGCATTTTAGCATTAGTCTTCTCAGGGCCACACATAACAACAACAAAAAAAAAAAAATCACTTCCTTCCTCACTATTTCCTTGTTCATGCATCCCAGCAGTTAAAATGCTCCTTCTGCCACTGCTTTGTATGGGAGGCTCCTGTTCAAACTTCTTGTCTGCTATCATACCTAAAACTTCACAATCACTTCTTCCCCATGTTGTAAGCACAATCTTCATCCTAGATAATTAAATTCTTTCAGCCACATTATATTTATTTGGCTTGAATATGAAAAGGACATAGGCATTTTTCTTATAGTTAGATGCTTGTAAGCTAAGGGTCATGTTGTTTCAACATTTTTAGGATCATCTCTCTGATACTACATCACATCCTCGTCAGCAGTGACCAGTGGTCAACTATGACCACTGAAGCATGAACAACTAAACAGTGTGTTACTAATAGTTGCAACTGCAGCCAGCCTAATCCTGACTAATACAGCCAATAATTTGAAACAGGTTTGAAAGTTATCTGAAGGCAACAGATAAATGGCTTTGACAAGAGAACATAAGAAGTAACGTTGAAGATTTGTTTGCTTTCCAGCATTTTTTTCCGTATTACTATTTCCTTACCGATGATTATAAGTGAACAACAACTAATGTCATGCAGAGAAAATCAGTTAAGAGATTGCATTATTACCTAAAGGAGGACACTTTCAGAACTTTTTCACAAAACTGACATTCCTCTCAGGACACAATTGTTTCGAACACAATACAGCTTCATCTTAGAAAGCACTTGTTAAACTACACAGTTAGCTTTTACTTACACATCACTATGAAGAAACTGCCATTGAATCAAGAACATAATTCTCCAACTGTATGACAAAATTGGTGCTATGCAACCAGAGTTTACTCTATACTCTTTGACTGTTGACAGACTATAGCAACAAAGCCTTATTTAATTTTACCAATGAACTCACATCTTATATTAAGAACCAAAGAGAACCCCTTGAGAAGCTACATTACACCAAACATTTTCCGCATTTTAGTGTATTTACCCAGCTATCCAAGACCAAAAATGAACCATCTCACCCTCCTCCCCTAATTCTCTGACTACCGCTTTGCAGGTTCTTCTCCTCTGCCACTCTCCACGACTAAGTTGCTGATTGTTTCTGCAGAAAGCAGCTCTTACCTCTGCGCAGAGAAAACTCAGTGATACAATCCAATCAGTAAGGGAAACAATTAACGTCAGTATATAAGCCATTAGCCATTTGTTCTTCCAAAATTCTTCCCATCCTATTAAGTAACTCTGGGGGGGGGGAGGGGGGGGGGGGAAAAAAAGACCAAACAACTCATTTTAACAATAAATTCCAATGCCCTAATAAGTCAGCACCAATTGTTTTCCAAGTATTTGCAATTTTACACCAGTGGTCATAAAAAGCTCCCTGAAATCCAAGCACAAGTACACGGATCAGAGAATTTTTCTACAAAAAATAAATAAAGGTCAGTAGAAGTGAGAGGTATACACAGGCCATGTGAGAAGAATCCCTCAAATGCAAGAAAAATGTCTATTTAATAAGCATAAAAAGATTTTCCAGAAACAAGCACCCAAAGCAAAGTTCAGTTTCTGACTATTTTTGTCGTGTTTAAATGAACTGGCATATATTTGATTATTATATAACCCAATTTTTATAGCCTAATACAAGCAGCTAAGCCAGAATCATTGTATTCTTAGCAAAAACCGTTTCACTTATTCCACACAAGAGTTTATATTTCTTAGGTTAAAAAAAAAAAAAAGCAGCAAGTTTCTTAATTCAGGAAATACACACTTTCTAATTTCTCTGAAAGTAAGGCTTTAATAAAGCTAAGCAACCTTTTGTGCAAATCCAAGATCTGAGTAACAGCTCTAAGGCATTTACCGAAATACAAAATGGAGAAAAGCCACCCTGACTATACCTACTGAGCTGCCCAACACACCTAGTATTTCATTCAATACAAGATGAACGTGATGCTCACCTTCACGGATACATCAACCATGAACACAAGAAAGCAAAGCAGCTCAATGCTTTCTGTCAGGCCACACGGAGGATTCCACGCAGGAAGGCGGTATCGTACATCTGACGTGACAGTAAGCGAAGAAGGCTTTTCAATGAAAGCCAAAGCCAGGATTATAGTGATGGTTAAACTCAAAATCCTGTTTGGATAAGAGATAAAATAATAAAATAAAATTAAAAAAAAACCCAAAAAACCCCCAAAAACCCCAAGCCAAACAACAAACGAAAAAACCCCAAACCCTCAAAACCACCAAATCCACAAAATGACTCAACAGAATAACAAAGTACTTACAGTAAAGCCATTTTCTTAGAAGTACGCCAAGCTTTATAATATCGTATTTAACACAAATGGGTTAGACCAAAACGTAGAACTTGATTAGCATGCTGTTGCCTGAGTTATAACAGCATAACTGCTGACCACCAAATAACGTTAGGTGGTGCTCCTTTGAAACTAACAGCAGCAAGCAATCTTGCCACTATTTAACATATTCAGAAATAGACACCTGGAAAAACTAACACGGTGCTGTATATCATGCCAATTGTCCATTCATGCAACAGTCCTACGGCTGCTCCAGAGAGCCATGTACATGATCACACTTTCATATAACTTGTTGCTCTCCACTTCTGTCATGTTCACATGTAGTCAATCCAATTGCTTCCTACAGTAAGTTCTTATAAGGATAAAAGCACAATTATCAAATTATTTCGCAAAAAAGAAAGATGAAGAATAATTTTTTATAAGGACTTACTCCTAAATGAAAAAGCAAAAAGAATACCAAGTTCTTACCACTGGCAAGTTCTTGAATAGTACCATCGATAAAGCCACAGGGATTTGGAGTCCACGCGGTGATTTATAGATCGATACTGAAGACAGAAAGCAAAAAGGATAATTCAAACATTACATTCAGTCTGTCTCAAAGACAAAGATCAAGTTACCAAAATAAACCAAATTCTAATCAACGAAGCTCAAGTCTTGAGACAAGTCCAGTTTCACAATAAGATAAAGAAATTATTGTACAAGTTAATAATTAATAAAGCGTCAGTCATCAACGACCATAGCTGTAGCCTACATGCACGCAATGGGAAAGATTTTAATGACGTTTTCCTAATCCAAGGACCACACCATTGCTCAGATAATCAAACTGTGTGGCAGTCATCTGAAGCAAGCATTATCATAATTACAAATAACAGCATCTGTAGTAACTCAGTGTCTACTCTATCTACTTGCCAAAATAATCCACCCATTTAGGTTATCTCTCTAGCATTCATTCCACTCAGGGATCTTCTTCTGTCTTTCTTTTCCAAAAAGCCAAAAGATGCAAAGAATTTAGTTCTGAATACAAGAGACCTCAACCTAGGTCTTTAAACAAAACATGCTTCAAGTTCAAGGAAGAACCCACGATTCTTCAGAATGGGCCTGCTTTTGCTGAAGTCTGCTCAGCCCCTCCTCAGCAGCTGCTCCTGGGCTGCTGTTACTCTGCCTCCGCTGAGGAGTATCTGCTTCCAGAAAGGTGCGCAGACCTTAAATATATCTGATCCCCAGAAATCTCCCAACCAAAAGCTACCCGAATACAGCAAAAGAGCTCAAGAACTGCCCTGCAGCATTCCCACTGCCCGCAACTAATAACTGGGAGATAACAGTATCTAAGAATCTGCTATAACAGCCAGTAAAAAGAGAGACAAAGAAAGAACTAGTATTTCCAAAGGTACTATGTACAGCTGAAGCAAAAGAGTTCCAGCTTCTCGCTTGACGCTAGCCTTAAACTATACCAGCTCTTAAGCTACGCAAGTAGTCAGATTTAGAGGCAAATTACAGGGTTTGCTGAGATAGTTTCTCTTAGCAGTAAGGCCAGTCACTCTCAAAAAAATCCGCAAAACACAAACTCCAAACTGAAAACCAGGCCACAAACCAGCATGTCTTTTGACAACCTTGAAGAGAAGACGCTATCAATTTCATTGTGTGGAAAAACATGTTTCTCCTAGGCAGAAGTTCACTGAAACTTGCGTACCACAGGAATCTGGATTTCTAATTTTGCTTTATAAATCAAGACAATATTACATGGAGTTACCCGAACACATAAAAACTTAAAAGCTAGCAGAATGTGTGACAAATACCCAGCACAGAAAGCACAATAGCTAACAAACAAGATACGTTTACCTGTATTGCATCTTCAATAAATACTACGGCTTGATTTATATAAAGGTCATTATCATTTCCAGTACCTATGAAGTTAAAGAGAAAGAAGAATCACTTGCTGTGTTTTGGATAAAGCCTACAGCTTGCTTATTAGTTAACAGAAGCTCCACAACCATGGTCCTCATGACAAAGGGCACTATACACACACAAAAAGTAAAGAGAAAGCTCCTGCCACATTTGCTCCATCAGAAGCACTGTGCATTAATCATAATTATCTCAAACACATGATGCATCTTTCTGTATTTTCTGTAAGGTTCTCTCTCACATTTAGCTTAAGTAGCTAGATTACACTAGTAGTTAAACAGCTATCACAAGACTGGAGTATTCCTATACAGAGACAAGTCCTAAGTAACATGCATCATAATGGAGCTTCAATCAAATTATTCTTTGACAAAGTGTACAGTCAAGTGAAGCTGAAAAAAGGACTGACTAGTATTCTAGGTATTTTTACTTTTGTTTAATAAAGGTACTGAGGTTCAGATTAATCTTGTTCTCTCCAGCTCCAACACCAGAAATCTCCAGTCAGCGAAGAACAAAATTAAGTCCTTCTTTAATTTGACAGTTATTATTATCATATCAAGAAGATCAGAGTTCAAGATACAGAAAGGGGTGAAAATAAACAACATGAAATAAAATATCACCAAATTAGTTACTATGCAACATTTCAAATCCCGTTACTAAGCGGTCCATATGAAGATATATACATAAAGAACAAAGGGCAATCACTCGCGTTCACTTGAATTAGGATCTTCAAGTAACCCACCTGGCAAATAAGCCAACAAGAGACACAAAGGCAGTTAAGGCCAAAACAAGAAAGGAAAAAAAAAAAAAGGGAAGGGGGGGGGGGGGGGGCGCGGGAAGAGAAAGCCAAGGAGGCTAGAGAGACGAAAAACAGGTGCTAATGTAACCTTCCTACACCAAGGAGCCTTCAAGCCTTCACCAAGTCCTTCCAAGGCCCAAGGAGCACTTCATACCATCCCCTCCCAGGAGACAGCAAACACAGCACGGGACCCAGTGAGAAAGAGTCGGTCCCAGGGCTAGCACAACGTTCTCCAGACACCAAGCAACACCAGGAACACCACTGATCCGAGTCCCAGGCGATTTTATGTTCCACATGATTCAGTGGCATCGATTTTCTACAAAGACTGCAAACAGTTTTGAAATGTCACCATTTACCTAAGCACAAGCAACAACACAGTTCTGTACTGATTCTGATATGAACCACGGTGCAAGAAGACTGAGCATTAACAGGAGACAAGCCAGGCTCACGCAATAAAGATCTCGCCTTTCTCAAGACAGGACACACCAGCGAGATAAAAATAAAAGTTCTTTAAAGGAACAGTATTAGTTAAAAGGATAGCAAGCACACACCAAGCCTAGCGTTAATCCCAACAATTTTGAAGGGGCAGAATCTAAGCAACTGTTCTTAATATCAAATGAAACCAAGGAAGTTACCAAGAAATATTTACTTTAACAATTTCAGGTTTAGTTTTTTTTAAAAAAAAAAAAAACAAACCTAAAACAAAACCCACACATTCTCCCTGCATGTTTCCAAGGATGCTCAATTTATTCTGCAACTCTTAGTCACAGCAAGTGACACTTAGTCACAAGTGATGATTAAAGTCCTGCTCGGTTGGGGCGTGCAGGATCTCTCCGAGACCCCACTGCACTTTTGACACCGAACAAACAGGGAACAAAAAAAGAAGATTCACGTAAAAGATGCGATACCCTGAAAATAGAAAACCTGAGGTCACCAAAGGAACCTTTCCCGGGGGAATCGAGAAAGTCGGATCTCTAACGTCCACTGACTTTGAGAGAAAAAGAAGCTTGTCGGCACCTAAAAAAACCCCACAACAATTAAAAATAAAAATTCAAGTCCCGGGCTGAAGCAGCCCAAGGCTTGCGCCTGAGGTCAGCGACAGCGCCTGGCTGTGTTCAACCGGCCAGGGCGGCCGCCGAGGGCCCCTCACAGCCGGTCCCGAGGCGGAGCCGCCGGCAGCGGCAGCCGCCACCGAATCGCCGGCGGAGCCCGCCGAGTCCCGGCCCCTCGGCAGGCCGGGCTGGGGGCGGGGGTCCTCCTCCGGTGCCCGGCCCGCCCGCCCCGTTCCCGGGAGCCGGCAAGCCTGAGAGAAAAGGGGAGACCGCCGCCGCCGCCCGCCCGCCTCACCGCCACAGGGACCGGCTCCCTCAGCGCCACCCGCCGAGCCCGCGGCGCTCGGGCCCGGGGGACGCCGCCGCCGCCCGCCCCACGGCACCCACCGTCCTTAGCGGCGGAGCGGGCACCGCCGCCGGCCCGCCAGAGCCCCCGTCGCGTTCTCCAGCTCTGCGGAGGCAACAACGGCTCCGCCTCAGCGCCGGCTCCCGCCTCCATCGATGGCAACCACCGCTCTCCCTCCGTGCCGCCGCCGGGAGGGGACCGGGGACCGGGGAGGGGCGGGGCTGCTCCCGCCCTGGGCGGCCCCGCCCGCTGCACGTGACCGGCTGCCGGGGG
>JANZLQ010000022.1:25736776-25777222 GCA_026212715.1 Elanus axillaris | reverse complement strand
GGGGGGAGGGCGCTCCTCGCCCCGTCCCCCCCCCCGGGCCGGGTTTGCCGCCGGGGAGCGGCCTCGGTCAGGGCGCTGCCTCCTGAGCGACGGACCTCTGTCTGTCTGTCTGTCTGTCTCTCTCTCCCTCCCTCTGGCAGCAAAGAGGGAACCGTCTCCCACCCCGGCAACGTCCGCCGCCGCGGGAACTGGTATTTTTTTTTTTTAGGCGGTCGGGGGGGGGTGATGAAAGACGTGACGGTAAGTCTCTGGTAAAAAGTCTTGTTTTTTCACATGAACTGACGCGAGCAGAGCGCAGACGTCGTTTACGATTAAAAAAAAAAAAAAATCCCTCCTGAGGAGTTGCGGCTTTTTTACCTCACGGCAGCTATAAACTCGGTACCCTGGGCTGAGCATAGCTCTAAGCCGGTCACTGCCTCAGGGGGAGCTGCCGAACAACACGGCGGCCCTGTGGGGGTTGGGTTTAGGATTTGAGAAAAATAGCGAGGATAGAAATTACTGCTTCCTACTTGTATTCACTTACTCAAATAATCATTTACAGCCCTAGTCGCTGAAGGTGCTTAGTTTGAATTTAGGGCCCTAGGCAGCCCAGAAGCAACTATGGACTTGGCTTATGTTACTTTCAACTGTTAAAGGATGCTTCACTTTTGCTACTCTCCCCCTTTTACCTCATGGTCCCCTTCATACACACTTTCACTCTTCAGTTTCACGAAGCTGCAATATTGACAGAGTCGATGTCAGCATCATTTGACAACTCCACCTTCTTTTCTGCCACATACCGGGAGCTATGGCAGCATAACAATAAACAAGAAGGTGTATCAATCCCTCCTTTTGGTATTCCAACCTGAACAGTAAAAGTAGGTCCATCCTCTAGTCTTTAATTAGCGAAGGGGTAAGGTTTTGCCTTCAGCTGCAGAATGGATGGGTCAAAAAAAAAAAAATGATCACATTTTTACACGGACTTCTCTGTAAGTCAGGGTAAGATGCAGCCTTTTTGGAGAGCTTAAGATAAAAAGGAAAACTCCATGACATGACCTTCACCATAACAGTCACCACCAGTAAAAAGTAAACAGCAGCGGTTACAAGTTACTTCGCATTCCCAGCAGACAGCAAAGCACTGTTAAAATTGGGGACAGTGTTGATAATAGTTGAACTAGAGGCATCAGATGGAACAGGTACAGTGAAAATTTCAGGATAGTAAAAGGAAAGCAGCGGGGGGCTGGTAAAATCTGTATTCAGCACTAGCAGGTAAGAAAGAAAATGCCACCTGCACACATGCCATAAGCGCCATTGCTAAGAAACACAAGTGTCCTTTCGCTAAGTGTCTGAAATATTCAGGGTAACCACAGTAGCAGGGAACACACACCAACATTGTATTATTTTTGCTATTATTTTTTATTTCAACAAAAGCAAATGTTTCCTTTTTTCTTCTTCTGTGATTGCCAGGAAAGAGCATCAATAATTTCAGGAAGAAAAAAAAGAAATAAGAAGCCTTCCACTATACAATGGATTCCTGAACTTCTGTTCAAAATTCATCCACTCCCTCTGGTTGGAAAGGGGAAGTGGAAATGCCCAACTAACAGTAAAGGAAGGCAAATCTCAGCTAGGGTTTTACATCAGACGAACTTAAACATTCTTAGTACCAGCAACATCCACTAAGGTAAGTTAGCTGTGTATTTAAACGAATACCATATAATAAACCCACCAAGAACAATGCAGCATCTTCAAGCCCAAGTGAATCAACTCCGTCTTTGTGGATTGCGGAAAACAAATGTGGACAGCGTGCCCTTTGGCAGACATTTTCCATTAGCACAATGTACAACCATTTTAATAAAAGTCTCACTTGGTCTAAGCTCTCCTGGTGTCGCAGTTAGAGCATTGTTTGCCCAGAACCTCAGAAATGCATTTCTTGTTTCCCCTATTAAAAGTGCACCTTTCAAATCAAATTAAGAAAAAGCAATGAAAATGGCCAAACATTAAATGAACAAGCAGAAAAGGGACTCAAGTGAAGGAACAAGCCTATCCTTGTACCTTTCTTATTGTTCCACAGCACTGGACACATTTAAAAGATCAGTGAAGTTAAAATAACTTTTTGCAAACAGTAGGTGGAAGGTGGGTGACATACTAATCGAGCTCAAAGGAAGCTGGCTTTATACTTCATTCTGCAATACTCACTCCATTCCCAGACGTTTTACACCCAGCGAGCTTGATCCCAACAGTAAAGGGATTATGTGGGCAAGTCCAACTACTCATTGATGGCATGGTCAGTGGTGACGGATCACAGCTCCTGGACAGGCAGCACCAGAGCATATAGGAATGACAACAGTGGCATGGATACCAAACTTGTGTCCTCTCTGTTCAAGATACCATGCACCAGAAGGTATTTTTTATTCTTTCAGGTACACCAAGTTTCCCTTACACATCAAAAATGCCAGGAGGGAAAAGACACCATGCGAACTTTATTCAAAATCCTTAAAATACAGCTGAGGCTCTTCGAAAGCAATAACAATTAGACAATCCCTTAACATCCTGATGAAGTAGGTATTACTCCTCTGAGAAAATTAAGTCAGAGATTTTAAAATTGCCAGAAGTTACAAAGCAAGTAGATGCAAAACCAAGAAGCTGAACTCGAATTTGGATCCAGCTAACGAGGACATTACCCATCTGCTTGAAGTTAAGACATGCTTCCAGTATCTGCTGAATTAGACCTTACGTGGCCATTCAAAGCACTGGACTAGTCTATATAGCCAATGCTAGATAAAAACATTTTAAATAAGAACTGAGTCAATTAGCATTATAAAATCACAAGTTTATTGCAAAGTAAAATGAGTTTTTCTTTTCAACAGCACATGCTAGAACTGTTAAAATTTTATACTTTCAGCTGAATGTTACTCAAAAATCATATCCAAATTACTAGAACCAAACTTAATATTTGTATGTGTATTCACTTTCACAAAAGACTACCCTGCATTTATTTATGATTGATGGGCTTATCCAAATATTTGCAATTAAAGGCAATTAACTCAAGTAGTTGAAGAAAATTCTTAATAAATGACTCCTTAGCCAAACTATGCTTTAAGTATATTGGGAACAAAACAGAGTCAATTAAAAAAAAAAAAAAAAAAAGACCTGATTACAAATACCATTTACAGTGGTCATCTCAACAATTGTTTGGGTCATTTCCGCTCATCATCACAGTATACTCCAGTTTTGAACATTCTGCTTAGCAAATTAATTACCACAGTTAATCAAGACAGCAGATCAGTCCATATCTTCAACTAGAGAAATTCCTTCCTTTTTTTCTAGCTTGGATACCTGAAAGTTAAAAGGAAACTGATTCAATTGTAAAAATAAATTTGCATTTAATCTCTCCTGTCTTTTCAGGCTTCCATCACAAAAGAGTGTAGAGCCCAGATTTACCAGGAACTGACAGTGAGATACACTGTAGGGGACAAAGCACTGGAAAAAGCAGAAGACAGACTGCAGATACCTAATCTTTGGGGGTAGGTGTGCCAGCTTTCTTCTGAGCTATGTCACAGTTCCTTCAAATTATGCCAGCTATTAAAACCCCACTGAACACTTCGGCACCTAGAAATTGTTAAAAGTGCATGCTCTGACCCCACATCCTTTACCTCAGGTGTAACTCAAAGGCAGAAGCTACAGTCAGTGCTACTGGAGTTCCTAGGGTTGCTCTAAACCACTAGAAATTTCAGCAGCCAGGTGGAACCTTCAGCTAGGTAGAGCTGAATGACATTAAGACTCCAAGGGCAAATCCGGCAATTTGCAGCAAATGCTATGATCTCAACTTCCTCTTACCCCTGTTCCTTCTGCAGCAAATACAGAGGGAATTTTGCACTCAAAGAGTGGATAACTAAATTGGCTTGACTACAGTACAAAAATGCTAAGTAGAAAAGTACTTTCCACAAATCCAACAGATTTCTCTATTAGCACTCCAAACCATTTCCCTTCACAAATGAGCTCAAGCTGTAACATGACTCTTCTACAGGAAAACCTGGCATTATCTAACTAAAGGCGTTTTTTATGTCATTTAGAGTTTATGCCTTATTTTCACAGTCCTGTTAGTACACCAGAAAAACCTTAAGTGCAGATTAAGTCCTAGGAGCATAATTATCAGTGAGACATTGTCCTAGAGAGTGATTGTCTTGGGAATCACAATTGTGATGAATACGCACAATAAGTAGAAACTCTTACAATATTCCCTTTCTTGAATAGGGCAGATTTGAATTGCATTACTGCAAGCCATTTTTTTCCAGTCTTGCAAAAAGCTACATGTAACAATGAGTTATCAGTTCAGGTTACTGCTGCCTACTTAACAGATTCTTCCCCAAACTTGACTCTCAGTTTTCAGAAGTTGCAATGCTTAGTACCCTTGCATAGCACAACTGCTATTACATACAAATCTCGTTTAAAGAGTGTAACAATATCCTGGATCATTAAAAGATCTTAATCACATTTACTGTAAGCATAAAATAATTATGTTTTGGTCCAGACCCTACAAAAATATTTTACCCAACTCCCACTGAGGCCAAAAGAAATTTTGTCCTGGACTTCAGTACGAAAAAGCCCAAAACGATGGAAAAAAAAACACCATACAGACCTACAAAAAAGCACTGCACGTGGTAGCTTTTATCCTAGGCTTCGAGGTAATAAAACACTATTACAGCATGTCTGGCACTTCACAGATGAGGGAATTAATATTTTATTACATATATAAACATATTCTTAAAAGCAACTGAGGTGTAAAATCTCTGGCAGAAAAAAACTTCAAGGTGCTAAAATTCTTCAGCCCGGCACTTTTTGCCTCAAAAAAAATTCATTAAAATAACATCGAAGGTGTGACTAAAAACTACAAAAAGCTAAGGATGGTTTCAATTGTTGCTTGAGCCCCTCCACACCTCACAGTGCTCAAACTAAGCACTGTACCATTAGTGTTGCCGTATTTGAGCAAACACGTATTTGTGAGTCAACTGACTTGAAGGTTCGAAAAGGTATTGTTGTAGAAGCAGGTGGGCAAAGCATTCACAATGAATTGCTGCCTCTTACTGGCTTTTCCCACAGAGATGTAGGTCAAGTCTTAATCCCGTGATTAAACAGATCCCTTCAGACCGGTCCTGAACTGAAACCGAAACACATACGTTTGTTCTCCACATTAGCACAAGACTTCATGAATGTGGGTACACCTATTAGTTTCTGGCCTCAGTTCATATACTCTTTTTTTTTCTTCTTCTTGCTTTCCTAGCAACATGACAAGCTGAACTTAAAAACCAGCCCATTCTGAAACCACAGAATTCTTAGCCTCACAGCTATATGAAAAGAACAGTCACAGTTATTTCTGTAATAACTGTTTTCCTAAATGTCAGTTGTCTTTTGCTGGAGATTCACTGGAACTGGGCTTCTCCCACTGCGAGGGCTTTAAATATAAAACCATACAAGAAGTAGAGGGCATTTACCTGTTTATCTATACACCTAAATTGCCAGGACCATGTGGTGTTATAAAGGAAAGGCCTCAGGTCAAATCGGTTGTCATCTGGACTGTAGTTTTCAGCATGGTAGGAAGGAGTCAGGGTGGTCATTTTATGTCTGTTAATGGAATACATCCTGAAGAAATGCTTAACCTTTGATGCCACCTGGTGTACAAAGAATATAGCTTTTAACAGGATGAAGAGTCTTAGTATTTAAAAATTTAGCTGAGAATGTATTCTAGCTTTACACATGCATTTTCTTCCCTTAACATTTACATAAATTATTACCAGAACTAGTATGAATCACTGAGGATGACCCTACCTATAAGAGGCATTTAAGACCATTTTCAGACACCACCTCCATCTCTGCACCTAACATTTACAAATAAGGAAGTGCCTCGTAAGATATCTATTGGCAAGCGCTAGCCTCTGCAACTCAGGTGATAATCTGAACTTTTTCCTGCATGCCCAAGAAAAGAACCACTGCATAACAGCAAAGCAGACACCTCTTCAGTGTAGATAGTCTTTCAAAGCAAGAGCCATTTTCTGTCTTAGAAGACATAACCAAAGACTTCAAGAGTAGTTAGCCATGTATATTTCAGAAAATAATTTTCCCCTGAAAGTATAGTTCTGAAGTAATTGTTGTCAAATTACCCAGTCACAGTTCTAACAATCTGCAACATGGACAACAAGCCCCATTAATTTAAGAGATGCATACCAGTTTTTTCCAGCATTATTCTGCTACAGATGTAGAACAATCTCTAAACACAGAATAATTAAACTATCCCTTCCAGTCAAAAGGAACTCTACTTGACCTTTTTCCAGACATACTCTATTTTGGCAAAGACATTACATAATTTAATTTTTGTTTTTTTGGTCTGTATTACCTCTCTTGGAGTACAAATTTCCTTCCACATATTAATCAGCTTACAGAACATACTGTACGGTCCAGCCTTTGCAATTTTTCTTAATTTGCCATAGATTGAGAGCTCTGCATATGTCATCCCCATATCTGCCTGAAATCACACACATAGAAAGTCACTGAAAATCTTGACTATGCAAACTATAATTAATAGTTTTAAGGAGCAATTACAATAACCCAGTTTAATCAAAGAAACACCAAAATGAAAATGCCAATGATCAAAAAGACAATGAGATAGTAATATTATGAGCAGAATTAAAAAAAACAAAACTGGGATCTCTCTGAAATGGGAGATTTTAAATTATTCCATGAATGTATTTGATTTGGCCAGTGAAAACATTTCTTTCCTGAGAAAGATTTGTTCATTTTCTCTTCTAGGGAGCTAAAACATGTGTATCAGTAAGGTAAGGCACAATGAAGAAAACCATTAATTCTCGTTCAGCAACCCTTTGCTTTATCATAAAGAGTTTTACAATACCCTACTGTTAAATATCCAACAGCCCTTAGAAGTAGTTGTTAGGCTTACCAGTCCTCTTTTACCCAAGGGGACAGCAAAGAGAAGGATGGGGGAAGAAAAGGAAGGGCTTTGCCACCAGTCATTTTAATAGCAGTAAGGCCCTGACTCTCTTTTGATATTAAGAAAATGTAAAACAAACAATTTCAGAACAGCCATCTTTTTAAGTGCCCTAAATATAAAATCATTCAAGAAAAAAGTTAATTTGCTATTTCAGAAACTGTTGTCAACAGAGATAAGGCTGCAATGGGATAGTAGTGCCTTGCCAGCAGCTTTAAGACTGTTTACAACACGCTTGTCAATAAGCATGGATACATGTAAGAACAAACAATAGTTACTGGACAACAAACAAATTTTGGGATAAGGCTTACCAGAGCATTTTAAAGTCACTGCCCATTACCTCATCAGTTTGAGCCACTTGTCCATCCACCAGGGGCTCTAACTCTGCAGTGGGTGGAGCTGACATGATACTGTAAGAAAAAGGTAAGAAGAAAAACATGGATTCTATCCGGTCTCATGAGTACTAGTTCACAGTCTGGTTTGTTAAAAATCAAATGCTTTATTCAAAACATTTTCAGGGCATAAGCTGCTAAAGAACTAGATAACTCTAAAGAAGTGGTACTTGCAAGCTGTTCCACATTTAAAAAGCAATGCTTTATACCAAAACCATAAAGCATTTGGTTCAAACAGTTCCTTCAGTGGAATTAACCACACAAATGCTTGCATACAGCGACTCCTAAGACTGGTGGTATTTTCAGCACCCAGCAAGTTACATTGTGTAAGCGTACACAATCATTTAAAAACACAGGGATGTGCAGAATACTTTTATTTATTAGCATTTGCAATATTACTGCAGCTTGGCTCTGTTAGTAGAGAAAAGCAAACCACGAAGTCCACAATATGCTGCATACAAATATAGTCACCAAATATCGCTGCTTCACTACTCACCTTCTGAGGGCCGTGAGCTGAAAATTTTCAATGCAGTATTGTATGAAGTTCTTCAGATCAGTCTTGCTAATTCCACCAATGGGATTGATATCAGCACTTGAGCAATCATACTTTGTCAAGTAACCTCGGAGACTGAACAAGAGAGGAGATTTTACATAGTAATAGTAAATAATAATTAAACATTAGCATAATATATAGTAGTTTATACTAGAGAGCGTATATATGTAGTATTAAGACAGGGACAAACAGACTGCCTGTTGTTAATGTATTTATACGTAAGGGGCAAACACGTTCAGCTACAAACAGGGCCATTCTAAAGCCGTGAATTGCCAGGAGAAGAAAGACAGTATTTTAAACAACTAGGAAGCATTACAAAACTGTTCACGCTAAGGTAATATATTTGATGCAAAACAATTAAAATACTGTCCTGACCAATTAAGAAAATAAACCCCCAAACCCCATAGAATCAGCACACACGACTTTCACAGCTTTAAAGGTTATCTATCCTACAGTCTTCTGGGGATTGCTTTAATCTTAAAATAGTCCGCTCTAATACTAGTACTCCAGATTTTTAAAAACCTATTTTTCAACTCAAAGTTCACAACTTGATTCCTAATACAGTAATTGAAAATACAACAAATAACAGATTGGAAAGTTAACCTGTTAACTATACAGGCAAGCTCTACTGAAAACAGCTAAGGAAGGAACAGCATTTTATTGGAAAACTATGACAATGTTTTGGCTAAACTTCTGAAAAATACACAATTTTCCATTCGGGCCAATTCCAACTGTTTTCAGTAATTTCACTGCTGTCAGTGTATTCTTAGCCTGTTACCTCTTCTGAGGTACACTGGGATTTGGTAGAGTTGCAAGGAAATGCAGTGACCTATTCCCAATTCACGTGGTTTTAGATTTCTAACTTTCACCAACCTTTCATCCACATTGGCTGATCCTAGCACGAGAAGTCCCCCTGGCATCCCACGAGTCCACAGCGTCAGCTGAGCCAACAGGTAGGCAAGGACCATTCTTATTCTAGCCTGCAAAGCAAAAAGAAAAATAAATTTACAGAGCAGAATAATATCTTCCCAATCGCTTTTACTAATCGATTCCCTCAACAAACACATAAAGAACAAAAGAACAGGGGTAAAGCATAACTGCAAGAAGGATGGTCTTGTGGAGAAGATGCTGAACACACGTAGGAAAGCCAGGTTCAATATCCGCTAAACTTACATGACTTACATGACTGAGCAAGTTTATTCTACTCTGAATTGCAGAATGGGGAGTAGTTGCCATTTTCTACCTCCTACAAGCACTAATAAGGATCCATGAGGGATGAAGTACGCAGATAAACCATCTGTCTACCACACACTCTTGTGGACTATTAGACTAAAGGGATTTATTTACATAAAATTTGTCAAAAGTTCTCTTTGCTTTTGTCCCTATCCTGAAACTCAACTTTTTCCAAGGATGGTAATAATACCGAACAGAACTGAGATTCAGCCTCCAACTCGAGGCACAATTGTGTGTGATGTTAAGCAAATCACTACACTCCTATGTGACTAAAGCCTATCCCATTGCCAAAAAGCTGATAAAGGATTCAGTGTTGGCTTCCAGAGGAGACATCTGGCTTTCTCCAGTAATAGCAGGGGAAGAAAGATCAAGTCCTCAGCCAACAAAAACTATCAAACACGACAATCAACATTTAGGCAGAATTAAAACAGAGCTGATGGTTAGGTTGGAAGCTTTTTATTCTTAAAAGAAAAAAGAAAAGAAAGCCAAAAAGAAAGCTATCAAGACAATGAAAGCTACAACTAGAGCTAGGGACTAGAAGTAACTAGGCAGCTATGTTTTCTGTGATTCTGTAGGATACATACACCAGCACTACCCAGGCACAGCACCAATCTGTTCTGACATAATGAGAATATAACTGGAAACATGTATTTGAGCTGCCTTTTGAACATTAAACACCTTCTGATGTGAAAAAACTTTCTACCTTCTAAAATTGAGGACATCTAGGAATTGGAATGGGTGAGCTTGACATCTCATGCAGAGCCTTTTAAAGGCTGCTAACATTGATCGGAGGAAAGTCTAGTAAACATCAACAATATTTTTGAATTTTGAGCCGCCACAATCCTACTGGACTCAAACTCAGCTATTACTTTGCTGCTCATTTTCCTGACCTGGCAACTTTCTCTTGGGATGCTTTTCTAAACAGCACCTAGACCAATGCTATTGATGGGATACAGGCATGTACTATTTCCTCCTGACCACGTTTTAAAAGTCATAAGCAGTAATTATCTTGGTCTTCTATTGAGTTATGTGGGATTGTAGTTTTCTGTTGCAGCCAAGCATTTACTCGAAGCCCATGAATCTTCACACACCACAACAAGTTCAGGTTTCACAGCAATGCAGAGGAAGGGGCCCCTTGCTACTTCACCATTTTGTAGTCTTTCAAAAAAAAAAAAAAAGGGTCTGACCTGATTCAGCCTACATGAAACACACCTGCACATTCTGGAGTGCCAGGTTTTCTCTGCTGCTCCCTCCGTAGACAGAAAAACAGGGAGTTCGACCTGTCACCACGCTGAAAATTCCCACAATAGCTTTCACAGCCGCATCTATGTTCAGATTGATGTGATAGCTGAGAAAAATTCAAGCAGAAGTGACTCAGCTAGGACAACCTGACTATATAAAATAGCATTTAAAAAAAGGCAAAAACCCCACCCATCAAATGATGTTTTAAGGCTGCTATCATCTCAGATGTGGTATGAAGAAACTTAGAAAAGCATAACACTTTCCAGAGTCTGTTTCCAAATTCCCATCTCCTTCACCAAATGGTTCTAAGTTTGCCTAACATTTACACACTTATATAATAATGTCTGTAATGCTCCTGCTTAACACAAATACTATTCCTCTTCTACTTTTTCCCATTTTAAGAGTTTAAAAGTTTTACATGAAAATCTTTGCCAGAACATGATTTTTTTTCCAGCACTTCTCAACTTGTACCTGCCTATTTGCTCAGCCAGAAGTTTAGCCCTGTTGCAAGTATCCTGGGAGGAGTTCTCACTAGCCATATAGCAAGTGGTAAAGATGCGCTTGCAAAATTCTCGAGGATCCTCAGGGACATAGGTCTCATCATTCACAATCTTGCGCGCATCAGCCAGCACATCCACGTCTGAGGACAAAGCAAAAGAAATAGAACAAGAGTGGAAATTGTTGCACTCCTGCAATCCAAGATATGTAAGTAACTTTTATGTTTCTTGTATTCCAGTTATGATTGACACTGCCCCTCACAAATAAGACAACTCCATCATCTAACTCTCCAAACATATTTTCATATTTCAAATACAAGAATTATTGATATTGCTCCTAATTTTGAACACGAAAATATTAAATCCTTTTGGTTTATGCCTTAAGAGAAACTTCATAGAAAATATGATCCAATATGTACAAAGGCTTAGCTAAATGCATATAGTCTATTTAAAGCCAGTTTAAGAGCTTGAACTGTGCCTAACCGTGTTTCGTAGTGCTGAATTTAATAGAAGGAGAAACCTCTCATGATTAACCAAAATCCCAAAACTACATCAGCCAACATTTTGAGTGATACTCTAGACAGAAACTAGTCTGAGTTCCACACCCAATTCTTAAACCCAAAATGAAAACTATTAAGCCAATTCAAAGAACCTGAAATCTGGATGCACATTTTTGCTGGAATTTCTGAACAAAGGACTCCATTAGAACAACTGGGCAAGAGTCTACCATTAATGACCTCTTGCATCTTTTGCACCCAGCTAATGTTAACTTGTCCATAACCATTAGTAAGCACGGCTAGCCAGACATGCGTATCTACTTACTTCCATTCTTGACTGCCAGGCAAACCTGGTGACACATGGAGTACACTATGCAAGCTGTAGCAGAGCTGTCAATTCCACCACTAAGCGGTAGGAGAAATCCTGCCTTGAAAACAGAGCAAGGGAGATGTTCCAAATAGCAAAATGAGAAAAATATATATTGTACCATTCACAAACATACTCTCAGAAAAGAATTACACATGCATTGTTCTGCTTATATTCTACTGGGAAAAAAACAAACAAACAAACCAGACCTAGCAAACCCTCTTAACTCTCATCGACTGGATAGTCAAACAAGTAGTCAGCATAAACCCTTTGGCTAGAAAAACTTCCAGTATGTCTTTACCCTCTAGTAAGACTGAAGAGCTAATAAAAAGGATGAAATTTTTCATATATATTTCACTATTAAACTGAATTACTAGGTTCATGTCACTCTGCTTATTTTAAACATCTCCATTATGCCATTGAAATATTTTCCTTACTGAAAAAAACAGTGTTTCAAAGAAAAAGAAATCCCCTTTATTAGGTAGGCTTGATTGTTGCTTTCAAAGAAAGCATGATTCCTGAGGAAGAGGTCTGAAGAGCATACTGAAGTCATGCTTTGCATACAGGTTTTAGGTCTGAATGAGCTACCAGTGAAAAACTCAAACCTGGCACCTTGGACTAAAATCACTTTGCATTAACAACAGCACAGGATAGCAATGCGTACTGTCCCTACGGCACAGAAGAAGATGTGTATGCCAAGGCTAAGAGCAAAACCAGTTGTTCTTACCTGTTTGCTGCGCCTTAAATAGTCCCAAAGCCAACATGCAGGACCAAGGCTGAAATTACAGAATATGCTTATTCCAACAGGGTTATGGAGTAAGACCTAAGCAAGTCAACATATTTACTGTGGTCTTCTGGTGAGATACTTTCTTTACTTAAATATAAACAAGATCTTATGTTTATCTCTTTTACTTGTTTGTTTGGGTTTGGGGTTTTTTTTAATCAAAATAATTTTCAAGCAACAGATTCACTATGTGCTTACCTGATCTCCTCCTCAGGACTATGATGTCTCCACTGGATTGGCATACAAGTAGGAACAGCTACATCATCAGAACATGACAGAGCAAAATTCACTTTTACCCTGGGATAAGGATTCACTTTACTTGCCTAAGCAGTAGTACAAAAGAGTTGGGAAGACATCAATTTTAAGGTAGCACATACCTATAAAATATCAGATCTATAGAATACTGCGAAAATCAAGACATGCGACTACTTTTTAAATTCAGTAACTATTCAAACTTGGCAGAATTTACAAACATCACCTCCGTAAGGATTATTACCGCTAAGTTACGAGATGAAATTTCTGCTCTGTAACTTCGAATGTCCTCCAAGTCCAAAGTGGCAACCAGCACCTCCTGTGGAAAGGCTTTCAACATTAGATTAATTCTACACAAACAGATAAACAATGTTTGACAGGCCTGGACTACAAAAAATGTTGGGGAAGAATGCATGCAACTTTTTTCAACACAGATTTTTATGCTCACTTCACAAGTCATTTGACTCAGTACAAGTACTTCCATTACAAACCAAGCACAACTGACTCACTTCACCGAGTACACTAGGATGCTCATAAACCGCAATAAATTTATAGCACTTGTCAGATGGCTGAACAATAGGTTCACCATCAGTTGGGGCAAAGGACAAGAGGAATAGGCAAGAAGCATACTGGGGAAAAAGATTCATGTGGCACATAATGTGAGGAAACCTACAGCTTTGAGGACAAACCTACTGAGAAAGGGCTCTCTGAAGTGAAGCTCAACATATTAAATCTTTTGTCTACCAACCCACCCAGGTCATAATTAGAACACTGCAGTCTTTGCCCTTTTTTTCTTAGGCAAAGGAATATAAGTTAACAGCGTGTCTCCTAAACACGGTGATTGCATATGCAAACATTTTCATGAAGTTCCTCCACTGTGACAGCTCTTCCTCACTCACAAAAGCAGGAGAGCTACTGTAGATAAGGTCTGGGCAGTCTGACTAGGAAAAACTTTGGATCTAATTGAATAGCATAGTAAAAATACATCTTTTTTAGTTTAGAGACATGGACCTAGTCGCTGGAACGTCTGGATAGTGTTTAGCATAAATGTAGCCATGCTAATTTCAGCTATAAGTAGCGGCTGTAAGTTGAATATATTACCACATCATCGAGTGAAAACTGGGATCCTTGTGCAACTGTTTCTCCATTCATTGAAATCATGGCACAGCCATCATAATACAGACGATCACCATCACAGCCTTTCTGGTTAGCTAAAACATATATTCCACCATTCTAGGAGGAAAACAAACATGCAGACAAAAAAATTCTTTTCAGAATACAGCACCTGACAGAATGTTAGAAGACAAAATTATCTTTCTGTTCCTGTCCTTCTTACAGTCTTCCTCTGTCTTTACACTGTGAATGATTTATGGCCAGGACTCTCTCCTGTCATTTGAAAAAGTACTTTGCATGTGATATACATGACAGAAACAAGTAATTACATAAGTACATGTAGTAAGTGAGCTCTATCCCTTCCACACTGTTGGAAGACAAGAGTTTTCTGTTATTAGCAAGAGTCATTCCCTTAGCCCAAAGAGAGAGGGCTGCGCTTCTAAATTTAAATTCTCAGTTCAAATAGAGATCGAGAAAAGCAGGAAGATGATGACAGAAGCTGTGTTTGGATATCTGAGGACAGAGCACATACTGTTAAATACAACCACAGCATGTTGACAAAGCAGTTGTACAAATTAAAACATTTTTCACAGTGTAATATACATTCATTACTTCATTTTTGTCCCCCATCACCGTTAGACAGGATTACAGTCTAATAACTGTCTTCTCTAAAATAAACACAACTTTCAAAGTAGAAGAATATAATATATTTTAAGAAGATGACAGTGGGGGAAAAAAAAACATGAAATCTGAGTTTAAACACTGATTTCTATTTCCCCTTCCTGATACAGCTACCAATATTTCTCCAACATAATGTTGCTATGTGAACAAAAATCGGGAAACTGTCATTTTAAGGAAAAGAAAGACTTTTGGATGCTTTTGTATGTGCCAGGAATTTGTCGACCAAATTACAAGCTGGCAACAAGCTGTCAATTCAGTACGTAATGCACATGGAGGGAGACTGTTTAGGCACAGATAACCACAGGGGGCAACCACAGCCACTGGTTGTTTGCCCTTTATGCAGAATGTGCATTCAACAACACCCTTTCAAGCTGGTTATACTCTGTATGCAGTGGAGTCAACTTTTCATACTTCCAATTACTGGAAGTCAGTTACCCTGATTAACTATTTTCTAGCCATTATAGGAGTGCAATTTTTTTCCTCTTCAATGTCTACTGGAATTAAGGTCAAGATATCAAATACATTTTTGGAGCATCAGTCGCCAGAGCTGGAAGTTACCAAACTGTTTTAATATATTCTGACTCTTCTTTATAGATGTGCGTGAAAGCTAGATGATGTAGTTGGCATGCCAGTGTGGAACTAGGAGGTCCCATGCAATGTTTCATCAGGGAGCTCCCCCTGCACACACACAGGTAGGTTCGTATCTCCCCTATTCCCATACAAATACCAAACGGCTTCTCTTCTAGTCTGCTGCTCCACAGACCAGACAGAGCTGACCTGCAATCGAACAGCCTCTGGCGTTTGGGGTCACAGAGCTGGAAACAAGTTACAGTGCTTCACATTAGAGCATGATATTTAGAAAGGTGCCCCAAAGAAGTACAGTCCCCCAGCCAGAGAGCTCTTCCCCTATAGCTGATTCAATCAGGGAAGGTAATAACACGTAAGAAAACAAGCAGCTAACAAAGGCAGTCAAGGCCCCCACCCTCATGCTATGTCCTGGCAAAGGAGAGGACACTGTTTTGAAAACAAACAAACAAAAAAACCCCCACAAAATCAGGTGCATAACCAAAAAATTCTTTTTTTTTTTTAAGCTTATACCTTTGCTGTGGCAGAATTCACCAAATCCACCCGGATGTGAGCCTTCCGCAGCACATGGTGACTCCCTGAAGAGTTAGTGAAAATTTCCACGCCATCGAGTCCCATTTCAATATGAGGGCTGTCAAAGCAGAAGGCAGAAAAAAAAAATCAGCTGGCAATACTATGCTGTGAATACTGTAGGTATCATTTAAAACCACTGACAAATAAAATCATCTACGTCACTGTCAGTTTTCCACATGTCTTAGCTCAAACACGGATTTTGAGGACTCTCAAAAACATCTGTTTTCTTGCATGGCCTGACTCTTCCAAAGACCAGCAGTGGTTGCAGAAGGCAGAACGGCTTTTGGTCATTTGTTCTAAATAAAATGCCTTCTGTTTACTCCGTGGAAGCTTGGGTCTCAAAGAAAGAGAAAATGAAGACAATCTTGGCCTGAAAAGGCAATATGGAGATACTCTTGCAAGGTCAGTTGTCCCATTTTCCTTCTCTCTCAGTAAATCCAAAAAACATAAAAGCAAGCAGAACCACAAGAAGGAAAAGACTTTTACTGCTTTTTTCTTTTTCCAGTGTCAAAAAAAGAAATACTAAAAAAAAATAATCACATCTTTGTCTGTAACATGCCACGATTTCTGCAGTTACAAGGAAGTGAATGTCTAACTGGAAGATTTGGAAAAACATGGGGAACATTTTGTTTATTTTGCGTTAACTACAACAGCTTTCATGCAACCATTATCTCCACCCCTACCCCACATCAGACCTTTGTGAATGGGATCTTCTTTGTGGTTGGGAAGAACTTTAAATTGTAGCAGGAACTAAAATAACAACAGGAAATATTACTTAAGGGCACTAGGCTTTGCTTTCCCTTAATGACCTTTTGTTGTTTCCTTCAGCATTGTCTTTATGCATTGTCTGATACTTGATAAAAAAATAAAGCAGAAGGATTAAGTTAACAGCTAAATAGAAAAAAACATAAGTGATACATCTCAAAGTGATGCTGCCTAGAAGCCTACGGTCTAGCTTGTCAAATCCGAGAGAGCTAAATTTGTCTGTTAAATGGAGTGCTTTGGAGGACTTGGTCAAAGCCAAAGATAAAAAGAATAAACTAAATAAAAAGACCTACTAGTACTCTCAAATTTTTCAAACTAGGCACAATACGTGGGAATAATACAGGATTCTAATTGCTAGACAAAACTGATAATACAAATTGATACTAAAAAAACTTTGTCACTTTGACCTTAGATCAAGTTACAGAGATTGATCCAGAGAGGACATTTCAACACCAGGTTGAACTAAAAGCTGAACAATGTCTGGAATGGGAGCACTATAGTTATCCGTCATCTGTTTCCTCACATCACCTTTTTCATTCCGCTTTTTTTCTTTTCTTTTAGTTTAAGTACCCAAAATTTCCTTTGTCACCCTGCATCTAACCTAGTGAAATCTTTCCCATGATGTATTTATTGCTCCTAATTATATTTTACCTTACTGGCACTTTCTGAAAAATATACTACCCGGAAGAATAATAAGCAGATTTTTTCCAACATTTATTTCAGGCAGGTCCAGAGTATGTTTTAGTTTACTTTTCATTTCCTCTTCTCCTTTACCTGTTTGGTGCCCAGAGTTCTTCGCATATTTCTGCCCCTAGGCAGGTATCTTTGGTTGCTAGCACTGCATCCCCAAAAGGAACAGTTTCCTGAGAAAAAAACCAAGAACATCCTTACCCACATGTAAAAGAAGAATCTATTCCATTCAAAAAGTTTACTACAAATCTAAAAGAAACATAAAATTGAATATTCACTTCTGTGAAATGAGTGACACGTTATCAACCACAGTATACCTTCCTTCATTATACACCAAGTTAAAAAAAAAAGCTCTGAACTGCAAATCTCTGGATTGTACTGAAATTTTGTGTTGAAACTTCAGTAAAATTAAGATCCAGTGCTTTGCTTCAGAACAGGACAACTGCTTTTGAATTAAACCATCTACAAAACAGATACTGTCTTTTGCTAGTAATCACACTCATGCTTTAGTGGGAAATATATAAGTTTTAGACCCTTCTGAATCGAGAAGATTGATTTATTTTTTAATTTATTTTTTTTACCTCAAAACAGATACTCATTTCTAGTCTCAAGGACAGATAAACTCTGTACCAGAACTGTGCAAAATAAGACAATCTTCAAAGTCATCTATATATAAATAACTGAGGCAAATTTAAAATTTACTTGTTTTGCTGCCAAATATTAATATAAACAAGATTAAATTATGCTCTCATTTAATCTGAGAACCATCACTGAAACCTATGAATTTGCAACATGACTGACAGCAGAATTTGGTGTACTATAGTTCAATGCCACAAATTCTATTCATTTAAATTCCTGAATCCCGAAGATGCTAATGTTAAAAAGAAAAGAAAAAAATCCTTTACAAACTTACCTGTCCAGTCACTTCCTGAATTATTCTGGGTAGAAAATATTCCTCCACATGCCTAAAGCAGGTTTATAGGTTGTGAGTACCTCGTTATGTAAATCACAGCATAAAAACTGATTCTAATCTCCACATTCTGTCACCTTCTAACATTGATTAAAGAAATTGCACTGCAGTTGTACAGGGCTGTGTTATGGTGTTGTTTAAAAAAAAAGGACCTTTGTACTTTCTGTGAAGTTAATCAGAAACGTTAAGACACACACATTAGCAACGTCCCACTTTGCTTCAGAAGTGCATGGTAAACAATGCTCCATCCTAGCTATAAACTAGACCTATATAAACCTAGCTATAAACAAAGAAGACACCATGCAAGCCAAATACCAAATAAAAGTTTCTCTTTTTGCAGTGTTACTACATGAGTAACGCAAAACTCATCTGGAGTTGACTGGGGTTAAGAGGACAGATGCCCAGGGGCTCTCTCAGAAACACTTTCCTGAAACCATCAAGTTAGAACCGTTCTCTGACTACTGGATGAGCACACAGCATCAGAGATGAGCATCAGGCGTATTTTGCAGCATCATAAGGTATGTAGCTTTCATCCTCTGCAGTCGTTAAAATACTGACAGAGCACATCCATTTCACGTGGTTTTCCAGTTTAATATTGAACAGGATGCAGCAATGAACCACGGGCTCTTTCAATCCTGAACTGCATATAGTTAGAAAGTAGACACAAGGAAAATGACAGTACTACACACTGGTTGCAGGATCATTCAGCCACACTTTTCCTTCCAGCTCAGCAATTCAGAGTTTCACTGTACTTAATAAGCTTTCTAACTGAGCTTCAATTACGTAGCTTAGCTGACTCTTTCTTGCTGCTCACCCTGGAGCAGCATTGATGGATTTCTATAGAGATTTCAATCCTTCTGCTGTGGCTGCAAACGGCAAGCTGTGTTTTTAAACACAATTTTAACAGTAGCCAGCTCACCTTGCTTTGTTCCATGGGGTAAACCATCTAAGTTCCCTGTAGTTTCCTGCATTTGCCAGTGATATTTTTGGCCTGATCAGAAGAATTTTCCTTCAAACATAAAACAGAAAGGGTGAGTTAAGACCCGATGTACAGCCAAACAAGACTAAATAAGAACACTGCTCAATACCTGTACATTAAACAACTACCACCTACAATAATTTTTTAAGTTTCTGTTTGCAGACTTAAGGGTTTTTTTCTGGAGTCTTTCAGAAAGCAGTGGAAATTTAGTTTCTACAAATTCAAAAAGGAAAAAGAGGTAATGGAAAGCATTAGTTGTCTCTCTAAAGTTTGGTAGATAGGAAGACAACTCCATTGCTCTACATAGCGTTGAAGAATTTTCTTGAAGGCCAAATAGGTCTCTGAAAGGATACATTAATGTATTGTCTCACAAAACGCATAAAGAACTACTTACTTGTTTAAAAAGAAAAGAACTACTTACTTATTTAGAAAGATCACTCGACAATTGTAGCGAACATTTCTGTGCAGAACAGGCCTGTGAAAATAAGAAGCAAAGTTACCAGGGGCTAAGCTCATTCAATGAAGTAAAAAAAGGCTACAGAATCTACTTCACCGCACAAAACCTATTGTTAAGACCACACTTCTACACTGTATCACTAAAGGGAATCAAACAAAACAATACATCAAGTTTTAGCTTTTAATGTTTTAATGCAAGTAGTTGTTGGCAAAAATCAGAGTTACTGACCATTCTGTCAGTCTCAGATACATCAACAACTGCCAGATCACCGGCATGCCTGAGAAACACAAGCAGGACAGAAGAATCCCCCTGGCTATCTTATTTAATCAAACCTGACTGCCTGTGACACTAGCAGGCTACTTCAAAATAAAGCTAGCTTTAGACATTTATATCAATACTAAAACAAGTAGGTGTACATATGTTAATTTTACAGTTAAAATTTATCACTGTTCACTGTCAATACGTGACTTACAACAGTTTCAGTGATTTTGACATATGGGTATGTTGCTTCAAGATGTCTGTCAGTCAAAGCAAGTTACATGAGCCCTGACATTCCCAAAAGAGAGTAAATCTATGAAGCCTTTTGCATGACGTATAATACAAAGTCTTACCCATGGCGATAGGGCCCAGCCATTAAGGTTCCCAATAAATAACTGGAATTATCCTATTTCTCTCTTGAAGGGCTCAACCACCAGAAAACTTTTAAAGGATTATCTTTCAGAAAGTGTTTTGCACGTCACAATCCTAGTCATGGTAAGTCAAAGGGAAAGCAGTGCAGTTCCTAAGATGGGTTTAAAAGTTTGGTGCAGAGCCCTCGCTATCCAGAAACACAGGAGGGGCACCATTCCTAAAGACCTACCCCTTTATCATATTTACACAAAAAAAAACCTTACATTCCCACATCACAGATAATATCTTGAGTTGCTGGAGACTCCAAAAGCTTTGCCAGAACTTGAAACGAATGCAAGAGTGTGTCAGACTCATAATAGTGATCCGAGCAGCCGTAACCACTGTGTATAAAAACATAAGAAATAAAAAATTCAGCCAACATCAGCACCAGAGAGGAGGGACCAGAACCACTCCAGGCAAGGAACACCTCATCGGCACGGGCAATTTATAAAGAACATGCGGAAGCAGCACAGTCACCATCATCCCTACCAACAGCATTTAAAACTCGGTGGCACCGCTGGGATATTCCCTTCAAGAGCAGCAGCCTGGGCAGAATTCAAAGCACTACAGTTTCTGTGAAGGAAGACTCACTGAAATAGGTCACAAATTACTGGTACCAGCCACGGTTCCAAGACAAGAGAACCAATCTTCTACTTGCAACTACAGCCTTCTTTCCACTGACAGCCACATGCTTTATGTGATGCTTTGGACCGCTCTGTGGGAATTTACTGGGATCGTACCACACCTAGAACCGACTGAGCCCTCTCACCAGATTTCCAGCTCTGGACCAAGCCGATACCGGGCCCCTCGCCTCTTCGCGATGTCGATACCTGGAAGAATGGTTGGATTAAACACCAGCCGGACACTCAGGCCCGGCCCGCCCTGCCCAGACATGCCCCGGGGAACCGGACTGTATGAAACAGGCCCGGTCTCCGCTGCCGCCCTGACCAGAAACGCACGGAAGGATGGACGCTTCCCGACGGCCAGGGGCAGCCAGTGGGCTCTGGTTGAGCCGGTACCACCAGCACCACCACCACCGCCCCACTCACTTCTGAAAATCCTCTCCAGGTTGCCCTCAAAATCCAGGGCCCACTGGTTGAGGGCGCAGGTAGCCACCGTCACCGCCCGGCCCATGGCTGCGGGCCTGCCTCTGCTCGGTGGGGCTGTCGGTAACCCCCGCTCCACGGTGCGGCTCCGGCGTGGTTTTCTGCTGCGTCCCTTTACCCCGTTCCTGCAATTCCCCCCGCCAGAGCCCAGAATAACGGGAATGCGGTCTCAGCCCTGCGGCTGCGAAGAGGCGTTCGGTGCTGGGAGTACCGGCGGGAGCCGGAGCAGGGTCCGCAGTTCTGCGCGTTACCGGCGTTTCAGCACCGTCGAGGAGGTAAGTTAGTTCTGTACTAAATTGCCTCCTCGGACGTCAGTTCCTTTTTTCTCAAAAAACTTCGTTCTTTTTAGCGATCTGCATCGAGCCTTCCGAGGCCACCACTGCCCACAGCCTGCCTGCTCCTTCGGGCCTTCTCAGGGGAAACAGCCACGAACTACGCCTTCCCTTTGCGCTTAAAATCGCCCTGTGCAAAACGCCCGTCACCGCTACTTTCCAGGCTCAACCGGACCGGCCTTAGCTAGCGGTGCCCGCCGAGGCCGAGGCCGAGGCCGCGGCCGCCACCGCTCCGGCCCCGGTGGCACCGCGGAGGCTGCAGGAACCCCGCCCCCACCCGCCGCCACGCCCACTCCGTCTCCTCAGCCCATGGGTTGAGCGCGCTCCACCAATGCGGTGGCGCGGAGTGGAGGGGAGAGCGGCGGGGATTGGTCAGAGCCATGGGGTGGGGGCGGGGCGGAGAGGCGTCGGCCTGAGGAGAGCCGGGCGGCCGCCGGTAGCGGCTGAGGTACGGCCTGGGTCGGGGGAAGCTCCGCTGTGGGAAGGGCGGCAGCGGTGAGTGGATATCCCTGCCTGGTGCGGGGTTCGCGGGGGAGTGCGTACGTACCTACCTCACCGAGAGCCGTGCTGGGCTTTGGCGAGGAGCCGAGGGGCGAAGCGGGGCTGGAAGGGAGCGTTTGTGGTGCTGTCGGCTCGGTAAGTGCCCGCTGGTTCAGGAGGTGGCTTTTAATTTGTGCCCCCTGCTCCCGGTAATAATCCCCAAGGTACCCGTGTTTCGCGTGAGGGGCCTGGCGTACGGAAAGGTGCTGCTGCCTACGTGAGTCTGCTGAACCCCTCCTGGGCAACCTGCTGCTGCTGTGTTCCTCTCCTGTGCAGAACACGGGGCTCTGTGGAATTTTGTGTGTTAGCTGGGGATTTTTCCTTTGAAATATATATTCAGGAACAGGAGTCTGCTTTTTGTAGAACAAAATTTTAAAGGTTTTTTTTTTGCTGTACTTCCACTTGGCTGAGATTTTTCCCCATAAGTCCAGAGCATGCTGATGAAAAGCATCAAACACACTTATTATTATTGCTTGAAAGGACTTTATGTGAGTGAACTGTACATTACATATGTGGCTTAGGCACCAAATAGGGAGAGCTTCCAAGCGAATTGGGTGGTTGGCATGATTCTTCTTTTAACACAGTGTGAGCAATAATGCAGTACTTCATCACTGAACCCTGAAGTTTGGACTCAGAGGAAGAATTCTCTCTGGAGTTCTCTGTCCAGATGATATTTGAATCGTGAGTTTTGCTTCAGGCTCTTGTTAAGAAGCTGACTAAGCATATTGGGTTTGTGTGGCAAGGTCTGGTAGCAGGTAGCAGGGAGGCCACAGGAGTGGCTTCTGTGAGAAGCTCCTAGAAGCTTTCCCATTGTCTGATAGAGCCGATGCCAGCTGGCTCCATGACAGACCCAACGCTGACCCACGCCAAGCCCGTCAGTGACAGCGGTAGCACCTCTGGGATAACGTATTTAAGAAGGTGGGGGCGAGGAAAACCTGTACAACTTGCAGCCAGGAGAGAGGATTGAGAATATATGAGAGAAAGAACTGTGCAGACACCAAGGCCGGTGAAGGAGGGGGAGAACATGCTCCAGACATTGGAGCAGATTCCCCTACAGCCTGTGGGGAAGACCATGGTGAGGCAGGCTGTCCCCCTGCAGCCCAGGGAGGACCCCACGCCAGAGCAGGGGGATGTACCCAAAGGAGGCTGTGACCCTGGGAGAAGCCTGCGCTGGAGCAGGCTCCTGGTAGGACCTGTGGCCCCATGGAGAGAGGAGCCCAGGCTGGAGCAGGTTTGCTGGCAGGACTTGTGAGGGACCCACGCTGGAGCAGGCTGTGCCTGAAGGACTGCAGCCCGGGGAAGGGACCCACGCTGGAGCAGTTTGTGAAGAACTGCAGCCCGTGGGAAGGACCCACGTTGGAGAAGTTTCTGGAGGACTGTCTCCCATGGGAGGGACCCCACACCGGAGCAGGGGAGAGTGTGAGGAGTCCTCCCTCTAAGAAAGAAGGAGCAGCAGAGACAATGTGTGATGAACTGACCCCAACCCCCATTCCCCATCTCCCTGTGCTGCTGGGTGAGGAGAAGGTAGAGAATAGGGAACAAAGTTGTATCTGGGAAGAAGGGAGGAGTGGGGGGGAAAGTGTAAGATTTGGGGGTTTTTCCTCATTTTCCAGCTGTGATTTGATTGATAATAAATTAATTTCCCCACGTTGAGTCTGTTTTGCCCATGATGGTGATTGGTGAGTGATCTCTCCCTGTCCTTTTGTCAACCCACGAGCCTTTCATTATATTTTCTCTCCCCTGTCCAGCTGAGGAGGGGGAGTGATAGACCGGCTTTGGTGGGTACCTGGTGTCCAGCCACAGTCAACCCACCACACTAAGGGCTAAGGAAAGCAATACTTGGGGTGGGCTAACAGAAAGCTTGCATTAATCAAAATCGAAGTAGTTACTAATAGGAGCATGATTTCAATGGGAGTCTTGAACTGAAAATATTAGCATGTGTTGAGTGACATGGGAATACTTCTGAACATGAGAGGTTGTTACTGCCAGTGTAGCGGTCTGTCAGACTGGGGTATATCTGTTTCAGGGAATAGTACTAAGCAGGCACTTGTTTCAATTGCTCTGTAGAAAGGCAAAATTTGGTGGCAATTGCTGGCCTTTAAATAGGGGAGAGGCATGGATCCCATATGCAACCTATTGAATGCCAGCCTTTCTGGTCCAGCCAGTTCCCAGTTTTATTAATTGGATGCTTATCCTGTTTCTGCACTGTCAGGTAGGATTAATGACAAACTGCGTGGGTGGGTTGGTGGGTCTTGCACAAAATCCCAGGTGCTGCCAGCTGCAGGCAGGCTTTTTATGAGGGCTCAGCAGACTGACCAGTTTTCAAACCGTTATGCTGAGCTCTGCAAAGTAGCTGGGCTGTTTGGCTACTTAAGAGCCTAAAACAAAGCTAAACACCGTGAAAATTCTCAACCTGGGATTTCTTTTTTGGGTCCCTTAGAGAAGAGGCATGCTTTCTCAGTAGAACTAACAAATCACATGGAATCCTTGGAAATACTCAAAATTTAACTGGGCAAGGTGCTGAGCAACCTGTTCTAAGTTGTCCTTGCTCTCAGCAGGGGCAAGTGAGGTTGGATTAGATGAATTCAAAGGTTTCATCCAACCTAAATATTTCCAATTCTGATGATTCCTGAATAAGAGCCTTTCTATCTTGGTAAAATTCTTACTAGTATTCCAACTGTTCCTTTTAAGAACTTGCACTACTCTTGTAAAGCAGAACCGGTGCAAATAACTGGAGTAAGCTCCCACACTCTAGCCTTGACACAGTGAATCTACTGTCCTATATTTCTTCTTGTATGTGAATAGTACCCTCCTCTTGAGGTCGTTTCATTACTTGCTTTAGAAACCTTGTCATGAAAGTATTGATACATGGAAAAATATAGACTTCTGGCTGAAACCTGAGCTCAATTCTGTCTCATATCTAAGCCAGAAGTCTCATCATATTTTAAAATGTCTCTGCTGAAAGATAGGGTGGTCGTTAGCACTTAGGATAACTGAAATGGTAAATACCATAAGCTTCCTGCCACCCATCTATCTTCTTGCATTCATAGCTTAAGATTTCTGCTGAAGCAGGTTGGCAAAGGGGAGTGATTAGACTTCTTTTCAGATAACTTCTGAAAATAAGCATTCTTCTTGAAATGTGTTATGTGAAGCAGATTTGTGCAGAGTAACACACTATATATTTTAAATCTGAGGGTGGCACGTTATCCCTGTGGCTGGGCTGGTCCTCTTTGACATGTCCGTACTTTGGCACCTAGGCATCTTCCTTTTTGATAATGTGTCAGGGAGCAGTGAGAGCCTGCTGCTCCCTAAGGGGCCGGGAGCTGCGAGCTCAGGAGGGATAGCACAGCTGCGGGCAGGGGCTTGCCTGTCAGTCCCATAGTACCTCCAGGAGGTGAGCAGAGCGGATGCAGGGGTTACGGCCAGGTTCAACCAAGAGTCCAGATAATCGGGCAGGCTCATGGTGACGAGGCAAGGCGAGCTGGGAAGTCAGTCTGTAGGTCAGGGTCAGGTCCCTTGATTGCTGGGCCGGCCTGTGGTGATAGGGCCGGGCCAAGGCCAGGCAGGGTGCCATCAGCCCAGGTGTGGGGGCCACAGTCAGGCCTGGTAAGGGGAACCGGAGTCGGACACAGACCCATGATAGCCAAGCAGGGCCGTGGGGATGAGGAGAGGCTGAAGCTAGGCCAGGGCATCAGCCTGTGGGTCAGGCTTGGGCCAGCAGGACCCGTGGCCAGGCAGGGCAGGGCTCTGATGGAGCTGGAGACACTCGTACGGTATCACTGGGGCAAGGATTCTGGCCCAGGGTCAAGGGCAGGGAAGCCCTGGGCCAGGCCGGGCAGGGACAGTAAGGCCTGGTAGTGTCCCTAGGGCCCTGACGATGTGTTGTATTGTCATTTCAGTTTCAGTGGAAATAACTGCTAGTTTCTGGTTTTAGTTAAAACATCAAAGCCTGAAAAAGTCCAAAAGTAACAACTGTTAGCAAATTCCCCCTTGAATGGAAAACTACAACACTCCATGTGTTTTAGAGTCCATATCTTCCCATGAGACAAAGTTCAGGAAAAATTGTTTGGGGGTTTTTGTTTTTTGGGGTTTTTTTTTTTTTTTTTTGTATGGGGGGTTACCAATGGTCAGATTATAGGATGATCATCTTTAACAAAAGCAAGCTGTAATGCATGTTCCACAGAGAGAATTAGGTGTTGCCTAGTAAGTTGTTTTAGGTTCCCACTGATTTCTGATTTAGATGGGATTATAAACTGCCCTCTTATTTTCTTTGATGTAGCTAACATATAAGGAGCGAGGGATCTGGGGAAGAGCACATAGTTTGCCAAGGTTAATGTTACAACAGTAGCAATTTCTCTGATTAAGAAAGGCAATTAGTTACAGACCTTTATTTTCAGAGGTTTATAAGAATGCAGCAAAACTTTTTTCCCTTTGCATCTCACATGTAAGTAGTAAGCCATATATTACACAGTATGGCTTGAAAGAGATTTTCAGTTAGCAATAAGTTTAATGGATTACTTTGACATCAGTGTTTTGATTATGTTTTGCTGAATAGAAGATAATAAGGAATTGGGAAGGATTTTTTACTTCCTATCCTTCTCCCCCAAATTTCTTGTTGTCAGAAGGCTGTATAATAGCTTTAATAACTTTTAATTGTGTTTCTCTTCTGTAGAGCCAAAGGAATTACTGAGAACCAGATGGAGTAATACCATGAATATTTTCTTTCATACAGGACATCATGGCAGCCCATCAGGAGAAAAAAACTTCTGAAGAAAGAAAACAGAAAAACACCCAAAACGATACTCGAACTTCTCAAGTCCAGTGGGGAAGAGCATGGTGAGAGAAGCTGATGACCTAATTAGTCACTGTATTTCAAATTGGTTCATACTTTTATAGATGCTACATTCCTTTAAAACTTCACTCTATTAATAACAGATTGTTGCATTGCCCTTCCATTGAAAGCTCATGGATAATGAGCTCTAGTAATGGATGCCAAAAAAGAGTTCTTGAAGATTTTTAAGACGGAGAGCTTGCCAAATGGCTTGGGTTTAACAAATCATAAAAATCAGTAAAATTTGTAGTTCCTTCAAGGGCTGAACAAAATATGTCCTGAGATTTGGAAAACAGGCGTATATCTGTGGTGTTGCCAGCTGACATCTACTGCTGTAGCAAGATTTATGAGTCATATCCCTGTTCTCAAAGAGCATGTGGAGTATTGTATTGCAGCTGGAAACAGCCGTGGGTGTTTATATGGCTTGCCACTACAGACAGTGTGTGGTAGAGCAAGTTCAACTTCTGGCTGTCCAGGGTCTGTGTTTTCTGTGTTTCCAAGCTTTGCATAATATTCTTGTGATTCTGTTACCACTTCCAACTGAATACTCTACCAGTTATACCCATGATTGCCATCAAAAACATGGAGGCTGTAATAATAATCTGCTTTTTGGAGGGGAGATATTATGTGTTCTGTTGCTCTGATCAACTAGCATAGTTTTATAACAGTTTGTGGTCAAGTATGTAACATGCTAAGTTTTTTATAGCTATTTGACTCAAAGAAATGTCTGCCCTGAAAACATTTTCAGTTTTCATCTGGTTAGTGTAGAAGGTCCACTGAAAACATTGCGGGACTTAATCAAACCACTGTTCTAACTGAAAGCTGGAAAAAAATAATGCCCTGTTTTGGATTACAGGGAGGTGGACTGGTTTTCCTTGGCCAGCATCCTTTTTCTGCTCATGTTTGCGCCACTTATCGTATATTACTTCGTAATGTCCTGTAACCAGTACCAGTGCTCTCTGATCGATCCACTCATTGACTTGCTCACGGGGAATAAACATCTGTCTGACATCTGGAACAAGACTCCTACGCTGACCTATAGGGCTGCTGGCATCTATGCCCTTTGGGTCACTTTCCAGGTATGTATTATTGAGTTGTGATCTAGATGTAGAGGGTGTTTTTTCAAACACCTGTTCGATTAATCCTTTTACACGAAGGATAATGGAATGTCGCACTGGCATTTACTCTTTGGTGTTTCTCGCTTCCCATGGCTTTTTGGAATCCAAATGAAGCTTATGCACTTGAAAAATAAATACGTGGGGAATATACACAAATATTCCTTCTGTGATGCTCCTTGTGTGACATATTCCTCGATGTGGTTTTTAAGAAAAAGCAACTATGTAACAGCAATACCCATTTGTTTTAAGTTAATAAGGAATAAATATATCATAAGCTAACACTGCAGAAGGGGTAATATTTTCTATAGACAGACACTGGAAGAACATTCACATATGAAATATACATTTGTAAAATATCTTCAAACTTACCAAACAACTCCAATTTTTTTCTGAATTGGAAAACAACATTTAACACAGATCAACTACAAAATAAAAGGGTAATGACCTGAATCTAGTTACCAACTGTCCTGTCTCCCCACCAAAAAAGGATGACAACCATACATGAAGTACATCTTTAGAATTGTTTCATAGCTTGGTCATATTACTAGTCTAAAATCACAACAGTTAAATCTTGCCATGTTTGCTTATCCAATACTTAACTGAAACTGTCATGTTATATTTGGTACATGTATCATTTGTGGGGGGGTGGTCTTGTCTATTTTTGCTGTTAATACAGTCTCTCTCTTCTAGGTGTTTTTGTATGTGTTCATTCCTGACTTGTGCCATAAATTTCTTCCTGGATATGTAGGAGGTGTACAAGAAGGTGCTGTCACCCCTGCTGGTAAGGTCTTCCTTAGAACATATGCGCACCACACAATCTTTTAAAATGATAGTATTTCTGTACTTTAATGACATGTATGTATCTGGAAGAAATGTGGACATAAATGCTTTCACCTTCCTCATACATTTACTTCAAATAAAAATATCTATGTCATCTTTTACAATAAATTACAGAGCTTCTATCTCTTACTGTTAGTAAAACTATTGATATGGCAGGCCCCACACTAGCAATGGAAAAATACAGATTGATAATTTTGGTGCTTAAAATAGGCAGTGGACTACTGCTAGTATTTGACAACGCATTTGTACCTGCTGAAGCTAAGTTAACCCATGAGACTTGAACAAAACGCGTGATGTGAACTAAACGTGAGAAAGGGTAACTTGTTACATTAGTCAATTCTAGGGGAGATTGTCAATTCACTGTTTCAAGAAGTGAGAATGAAGCCTGATGGTTACAACAGGGTCTAATGAAACTTTCAGAAAAGCGCCACAAGATACTTAATTGGGAGGGTGAGGTAATTTAATTAGCACTTGATTGAGCTTCTATATATCGTATGCATATCCGTATTATAAAAAGCTGTATTAATGCAGTGTCACTAACATTGAAATTTTTCTTTGTATTTTAGGTGTAGTGAATAAGTATGAAATCAACGGACTTCAGGCTTGGATCATTACCCATCTGCTTTGGTTTGCAAATGCTTATTACTTCCACTGCTTCTCACCTACCATCATTTTTGACAACTGGATTCCTCTCCTGTGGTGTGCCAATATCCTGGGATATGCAGTTTCCACATTTGCAATGATTAAAGGCTACTTTTTCCCTACCAATGCCAAAGACTGGTATGTGACTTGTAATAATGAGAGAATACTAGGTAATTGGACATGTAAATTGAACGCTCCACAGAATAATAATGACAGAATATGTTTTACTGGCACAGGTATATAGGCTAATATATGACTGTGGTTATGTGCTTTGTTAGCATGATCCTCTGTGTTTCATGCTGCATGTCACGTGACTGGCAACCTCAGTGTCACAGATACGTCCATCCTATCTGTGACAAGTAAGGTTATAGTTGGAGTGTTCAGAAGTGTTACCAAGAATAAGCTAGGTTACATCTGAAGCTAAATTTTATCTCTACCAGTGTAATGCTTTGGTTGAGTCAGTTTGTGTTATCTTGTACAACTTTATATGGTTTTATGATTTTTATCATCATTACATCAAGTGAATCTGAATGTGTAGTCAAAATAGTAATTACCTGTATTTGTGTATAACTGCATACATTTCTAATTTTTTTTATGCTTTCTAGCAAATTCACTGGGAACTTCTTTTATGACTACATGATGGGGATTGAATTTAACCCTCGAATAGGAAGGTGGTTTGATTTCAAGCTATTCTTCAACGGGCGCCCTGGTATTATAGCCTGGACTCTAATTAACCTTTCCTATGCTGCTAAACAACAGGAGCTGTATGGTCAAGTAACTAACTCCATGATCCTTGTCAATGTCCTTCAGGTAAATTCAGAGGAGGAAAATAAACTAGTATTAAAGTAGAAAAAACTCCTTGCCTTGTAGTTGAACTTGTAGAGTTTTTCCTGGCCTAAACAATCCCATTCAGTGATAATGCACTGGGACTTGCTTCTTTGGACACATGTACTCATTTGGACACGTGCATTCATTCAGAGTGCCACTGTAAATGCTCTGCTGTATTCATTCAGAGTGCCACCAGTGGCACGGTCATGTCTGCACCAGCAGATTTCAGGGTAAACTTAAATTAGGAAATACTTTTCTGAGCCAAAGCTCTGGAAACAGGCTTACTTGATCTTGAATCCAAAGAGAAAAATTACAAAGTCCACGGCTTTAGTTGGAGCACGATTGGGCAGGGTTTTTTCTGAGGGCAGCACTGCACGTAAATTTTTGTGTGTATGTGTGAGACATGCAGAACTACAGATGTCTCCATGCCTAGAAATAGCCAGTCAGGTGCTGTGCTTTCTACTGAAGAGACCCCAAAGTAATAAGTACAGATAATAGTTTGGATTTTTTTATTGGTATTTGTAAATGATGCCTGCTGAGTAGAAGCTCTACTCCCCCTCTCGGTAAGGATAAGGTTCTTTAAGCTGAAGAGGGGAAGGGGTGGTCAAATATAAGTACACTTCCTACATGTACGTCCTTACGTAGCGCGCATGCCTTAGTCATTTTGGTTAATACTGCTTTGCATTACTTATGATTGCTTTATCTGTCTAGATGGAGTATATTTGTGTGATATATTCCTCTTAATAACTTATTTTTCAGGTGTTAACATAAAAACACAAGTCAGTTTTGAGATCTCGTCACAAGACAGCACAGAAATATTAGGCTGATGCTGTTAAACAGGATAACTAGTGACAGTGCTGTTATTAATGTGAAACTATTCTGTTTCAGGGTATATATGTTTTGGACTTCTTTTGGAATGAAGCCTGGTATTTGAAAACCATTGATATCTGCCATGATCATTTTGGATGGTATTTGGGCTGGGGAGACTGTGTTTGGTTGCCTTACCTCTATACTTTGCAGGTAAAAACGTGGCACAATGCGTGTTTGGGCAAAAAGGAAAGAAACTTTCCAGAAACATTCTCCCTAGCAGTTTGATTTCTAGCTTAAATTGTTTCTAGACAGTTTGAATGTGGAGTAACCATTACAACATTCTTCAACGATTCACTTGTAGGAAGGCTTTTACAGTTCCTGCAGGGAATTGACATCTTCTCTCCTTCCCTTCTATTGCGTCCTTTTCTGTAACTGTCTATTGTGTCTCTTTTTCTAAAACCTTTCAGTCACTTTTTGTACTTCTGCATGTTGATGTTTATTTGGTGGGTGGCGGTTTGTTTATTTTGGGGTTTTTTCCCTTCTGTCCTGGTTTGTTAGCATCCCTGCAACTTCTCTCTTCTTGTTCCACCTAAGAAATAGAATTTGAGAGGGAGAAAATGTAGGATGCAGAGTTTTCTGAAAGTTTTCCAGTTTTACTGATAGGGTAGATTTTCCTATTCTTTCTACTCATTTGTTCTGGGTCACTGTAGGTCAAGGGATTAGTCTGGCATCCTGAGCACATATTTCAGTGACTCACTGATTGCCTCTTTTTTTTTTTTTTTTTTTTTTTCTGCTTCCTAGGGTTTGTATTTGGTTTACCACCCTGTCCAGCTGCGCACAGCTAATGCCATAGGGATCTTGATATTGGGCTTGATCGGTTATTACATCTTCAGAATGACCAACCACCAGAAGGACCTCTTCCGTCGTACAAATGGCAACTGCAAGATATGGGGGAAGAAACCAGAGTATATTGAGTGCTCCTACATGTCTGTGGATGGGACCAAGTACTACAGCAAACTGATGACCTCAGGATTCTGGGGGTGGGCACGCCATTTTAACTACACAGGAGATTTGATGGGCTCCCTGGCCTATTGCCTGACTTGTGGGTTTGAACACATCTTGCCTTACTTCTACATTGTTTATATGACTATTCTGCTAACCCACCGTTGCATTAGGGATGAACACCGTTGCTTCAGCAAATATGGGAAGGACTGGAAGCGCTACACTGCTGCAGTGCCTTACCGGCTCATACCAGGAATATTTTAAGGCTAACACAGAATCCGTGGGAAAGAAAAAAGAAACTTTTTTTGGAGGTGAAGAGAGTTTATCCACATAGTTAAACTAAGAAAAGTACTTTGTGAAGGATGCTCATATGGTTCTGAAGGCGAAAAAGTGGCTGGACAATAATCCTTGCTGTACTGAAAGAACATGTGGGCAGACTCTAATTAAAGTAAATGAAATGAGGCACTGAAATGGACTGGTTTTTTTAGAAGACTCTCTTACCTGGAACTTCCCCGCCTTGCCCCCTCAAAATTAACTTGGAATTGAAGGAAAGTTGCATGTATTGAGACTCCTGAAATCTCCCAAAGCTGGGAGGAAGCCTTACCCTTCAGAGTAGCAGGTTTCTGGGACCAGTTTCTAGTGACTTAGGAGAGGAGGAAAATAATTGTGTGATCTCTTTATGAAAGAAATTGTATGATGTGGTTGCTTGTGACAGTCATAACCTACAGTCAGTAACTCCCCAAGGGAGGTTTTATTGTTTGTTCCTTTTCAAGAGATGAACCGGGGAAATACTGAACTGGGGAACCTCATTCTAAACTGGTGTGTAGGAAGATTTTTATAATCTAATAGAAATATTTGTGAAAGCTGGTATAAACTGGTATAGCTCAAAAGTTACATTAGTTGACCGCACCTGAGAATATGGTGCATGACCAACTGGGTATCATTTTGATACTGAAACCAAACTTGCTTTGTGAAGATCCTAGGCATACGTTGATTTCCGTAATATGGATAGAAAATTTGGTTCTCTAAGACTTGTACAAGATCTTAATTTGTAAAAATTTAAGAAATAAATGCTTGGTTCCAAGACAAGTAAAAAAATACTGCTGACTGTCCCTTCAGCTATTTCTTTTCTTGTTACATAGTTACCTTTCAAAGTTACAGGATTCAAAAGGAGCTCTTCAAAGAGTGTAATTCCAAGAGCTGGTTCAAGAATGCGTAAAGGAGAAACAAATAAAAAGAAAGAGGGTTCGTAGTGTTAACCATCCATCTTGTCACAGCCTTGGTAGTTATGTTCAAGCTAAAACACTTGATATTTTCTTATTTTTACACATAACTACACAGATAGGTTTTGCAGTAAGTAGATAACTGTGTAAATTGGTTTCTTGTAGGAGCTGCCAAATCCACTGATCTTCGTGGCAGATGTGAATGAGGTGTGTTGGTGAGTATGTCTTTTGGTTTTGCTGCAATACTCCCTGAAAGGATGGTTTTGGCAGGAAAAAAGGATCCCTCCAAACCTACAGAACAAATGTATCTTGTAGCTTGTCTTTGTTTCAGAGCTGGATGTACAAGAGTGTAGAGAGATGCCTTCTTGGAGACAGTTCTTAGAAACCTAACTGTGGCACCAGTACTATCCGTAGACTTCACAACTCTTTTATCACTGTGTTGCAGTTAACAATTCCAGTACACTAGAGCATTGTTAATAGCAGGACAAACGATGGCCATAATAATAGCGTGCTTACTGGTGACAGATGTATTGCTGTGGTAGAACATTTGAACTTTGCACTCCTATGAATGAAGAAGACTTTTAATACAAATACTGAAATGGACTGGGGGGGGGAATCGATGTCATTTGTCTTGACTGAAAATATGTAGCCCAGTTCCTTAACAGTTCACCAAGGGGCAAAGCTTATAAGGTGGTTGATTTGAGAGAACTTGGTTCAGAGGAAGGGAAAACTGAGGTGTGGGCTTCTACGACTGATGGACCCCATCAGTCCCTGGCACTGCATTGCTTTAGGGTGCCCCTGAATTTGCTGGAGTAGTTGGATAGTTTCTTTTCTCAGCTTCCCTAAGGCCCCATACTTGCATCCTTTTTCTGTGTAGCCTTGGAAATTGCACTGACAGTTTGCTGTTAATGCCAAGGCTATTTAAATATAGCAAGATAATCTGGACTCTAAATCATGGTAGCCTTGCACGGCTCCCTTCTCACTGATAAATGCTGGATGTTTAATGGAAAAAATTGCCCATTTAAGAACAATAAAAATATCAGCACTTTAAAAATAAAATTTGAAGTTTTGAAGCAAAAGGGCAGTATTAACAAGAGCATTATGCATTCAAATGCTTCTTTTACATGATTTCTGTTATATCTAATATTGCTCAAAGGATTTTCTGTACTGTCTGACATTGGAGCATGGAAGCCCTTTTATACGTTTCTTTGCAGACTGCTACTCCTGCTGAGAATACTTTACCCTGCAGATAGCCTAGCTGCCGCAAGTGAGAACTCTTCGTGGGCCAGACTGTTAAACTCGTGGTAGGAAGCAATTAGTTGCAAGGTTTTTCAAGAAAGAGTCCATCCCTGGGCTAAACTCAGATCCTATTTGTTGTAAGGGTGACAGATTCTACTTCTTCAGGCTTCTCTGCTGTTCGTACAGATCTTTTGTTCCATCTGTGTGGCGTACAGACTACGTATATACTGTACGTATACAAGGATCTGCATCTGACTGGAAAAGAAAGTGTGAATTCTATTCAGGTTTGTATTTCTTATAAATGATTTTTGGAGAAGCATGAAAAACATTTTTATTTGGTAAGCTTCATCCTAACACAAGCAATGTGTAAGCAGTACTCTAAGCAGTGTTCAACTAATGTCGCCAACGCTATCACCTTGCTCATCTTCATATAGGGTGATGCCTGTGTCACACTTTGTTGTACGCATGGCAGTGCTGTTAAATTTGTTTTGTCCAGAATTTAGAAAAAAAACACCAATATATATTTTTCTTTTAAGGGACTTGTGGTTGTGTGTATTAGATTAACTTTTGTCCTGATATTTCATATTTAGTGGTATTATGCTGTCAATATTGCCTATCAAGTTTTGAGAGCATATGTCTCTGTAGTATGCTGGGAATTTCAAATATAGAATTGCCAATATTTGTAAAACGGTACTTATTTAACTTGGGTTATAACTAATGGGAAAATACAGCAAATGCTTCTGGTAATTTCTTGGAACAGTAACGAAGTAGTTTGGTTGGATTATTGTAGGAAGAAAAGTAGCAAATGCTTACTTGAGCAGGAGGGCACAGCAGGCTGAGCAAGTTCCAGATAGCCATATATCTAACTAAGGGAAAAAAAAAATCAGAAACTTGTGGTGTATAACCATTATAGATGGTCACTATTCAATCTACAGATGGTGGGGAGTGGGGAGAGAGGATCTTCCATTACATATAGGGAGGGAGTATGCCTTCCCACATTTAAAACCCCTGTCGCTAGATGGCATCGCGCTGCGATAGCATTTCTGCGGTTAAGGCTCCACCTTTCAGCATAAGGATGGTTAATCACTTAGAACGCTTGGTGCAAAGCTACAGGTCAGTTTATTCCCATCCAGCCTGCAAGAATGCTGACACAATTCAATGGTGGACTATAGCATACATAACGCATTTAGGCTTTAAACATGTTCATAATTATGTAAACTCCCTTTTTTAAATCTATATTTCTGAGCAATTCAGTGACTAGTCCAAACAGCTGTGGTTAGCATATAATGAAATGTGATTGCTCAGTTCATTTTATTCAGACAATATGAATGACAACAGAAGTACATGCTGTTGCCTCATGGTGGCAGCCACAAAATATTTTCTGGTCGAAATTAACAGTCTAAGTTCTGATCATGTGCTAACCTTAACCTAAAACTGCACTGGGTTATTTGGTTATTGTAACTAATGCCCTGTCTTGATTGAAGGTTGAAAGTGATAGCAGTTGAAAATAAAACTCGAATAGTTTTTCTGCTTGAATTCATACAAGAAAAAAAAGCCTAAATGTGTGTGTCAAATCAAAAGGGAAAAAAGCTTTTTTTTTTTTTTTTAGATTGCAGATATGGATCTACTTTATGGCAACTGGACAGGTAATGAAGCTACTACTTTTTTTTTGTAGATATTATATGTATTAATGGAAAACTGAACAGTCGTATTAATCTCTGCCCTGGCTTTCTTTTTAATGCCTTACAGATGTCTCCCTCCTGAAATATGAAAGGCTTAAGTTAGCAGCTGAACAAAGCTCTTCAGTTGTGACTACAAAAATGTTTATTGCCCTTTTTTTACTGGGAGTCAGGAGTGCTTGGGGAAATGTTTAAGGCAGGTGCAGTGGCTAGCAAGAAGAGAGTGGTTCTGGTTTTACTGTGTTACTGTGGAGCGAGATAAATGCTTTCAGGACAACCAACTGAGTTTTCCTTATGCTTCCCTTTTTGTATTATCAACCATCAACTATAAAGTCAAATAGACTGACTACATGAAAAGAATTCATGCTACTGTGATTGCAAAGAATGCAAAACTCTAGGATATAGTTTTGACTTGGATATGAACAAAATTTATAACTACAGAATTTCATCTTGTGACATATGGTAATATTAAAACAAATTTCTCTAGTATGATAAGGGCCTCGATTCTCTGACTACTGAAATACTGAAGGAATTGAATCAAAATAATTTCTTTTTCCATGACTCATCTTAAGCTTTGTACTTAGATTAGCTAATTTTTCTGTTGATCATCTCTCTTTGGGAGGTGATGCTTTAGGGACTGTAAGTCCAAAATATTTACAGCTTAGTTATCTGAATGAACTCATGTAATAAGTACATTGATTAAGCTTGAGTCTGTCCTTCCTTGACCTACAGGCAACCTTAGTACGCCAGGAAACAGGACAGAAACAATCCAAGAGGACAATGAAATTTTTGCATGCTACGTAAGTACTGGGATGGAGAATAACTAATTCATATGACATGGTTATGATTTTCTTGGTGTGATATGCTTCACACTGCAGTAGTACTTGCCCCATTTCAGTGGTGGCTAGAACCATGTATCCATGTTCAGCTCTCTTCATTGGAAAAAAAAAAAAAAAGCTTACTACCAATTTCAACGTACTCAGAACGAGGCCCTTAAAGAGGTGACCCAAGTACATATTAAGCAGTGTGTTAATTCAAGTCAGAATTTATCTCTTTTTGTGTGTAAAATTAACCATTCTTTCAAGAGATAAACCTCCCTGCAGACAGAAAAAAAAAATAATATACTGGTGGAGGGGAACACATTTAACTGTTCACTGTCTCCAGCGGGTGCTGCTACAAGACTAATCACTTGTGAGATAAAATTGGGTATCATTGCTAGAATTTCAGTTGTGCTGAAAAATTAATATTACAAGCAAATGGCTATCGTAAACTCCCCAAATACCTTGAAATGTGCCAATTCTTTTTTCTTGAGGTGGTAATAAGTAACCATCTCAGTGTCTGGAAAATATGCTTCATTGTAATGTTTGGCTTCCCAGCTGGCATGTTGTAGTTACTATTGAGGATCACTTAGTGATGGGTTTTCTCTATAACATTGCAGGTTGCATATCAAAGAGCCCTTCCCTCAAATACAAGCATCTCTTTGATGCAGTCATTCAGTGTACTAGGCAGTCCTGAGCCCAGGTGTGGTGGCTGAGGAGAAGTGGTTTGTACCTGTGGTGTAATTAGGTGGAGACAGAGAGAAAGAGAAAGGTAATAGATGCTCTAGCATTGAGGACAATTATCAGATTTGAAAAGTCACTTGCTTCTGACATAATTAATTTCCTAGTGTTTTCTTTATAAAACTATGTTATTGGAGTGATGCCTCCTCTTGTGATATTTATATTTGCTTACATATGAAATGGTTTTCTAAGCATTTCTAGCTATGTATTAGCCTGAAAGTTTTGTAGGTTTTAGTGTGTAAAACCCCAGCTGACAAAAAAAGACATGTCGGGGTAGAAAGACACGAAAACAGAGATGACAAACTTGAGTAACTCTTCCACAGTTGTAGCTGAAAGGTTCATACTGCCACAAACTAACTAGTAATAATCTCTGCTTCAGTCAGTGAAGAGGGATGTTCCTTCTTTGCACCGTTTTTTCTCTGGCCAAAACAAGCGTCAGCTTTTGATTGTATAACATGTGCTTGTCGCTATCTCCTCTGGAAGAGAAAAAAGCAACAAAATACGTGGGATGCACCTAAACAGAAGATAGGTTGCGGCAGTTAAGCAAAATCAAGCATGAACGTGGCATAAATTAATTCTGATGATGTTAACATTCAAAATATTGCAGCTGAAGTGCACAGTTTAATACAAATTACCAGGAGCAGTACATTGATGTTCTACAATTTCTGGTTAAAACTCTGTCTTCTGGGTTGTATCATACATGCCATGAAGATGGGACTTGGCTTGCTGGTTTATTGCAGCGATTTCACTTATGTTTTAAGACAAGACAAGTAAATACTTTTTTCTTTTTTTTTTTTTTTTTTTTCTTTTCCTCCCAGTCAGAGTTGCTTCTGTTTAGCATAGCTCTATTCTTTTAGTTGTTTAGCTGTGTCAGTGCTTCCAGCAGAGCTGGGTAGCCCGAGTCTGGCATTTCAAAACATACATGTATTTCTATCCCCTAAAGTTCAAACTGATGTGACAGAATAAATTCTGTCCTTGGTTATACTATGCAGTTCCTTATTTTGGATTAGCAAAGCTTTTCTGACCAATAACAATATACTATGTGTCTTCTATTGTTTAATATCATCTGTTGTGTAACTTAAGTGGAATTGCATAAGGCTGAATCCTATACTGGTTTTATGCTTTTTGGAGTTAGTGAGGTAAATGAAGTGGTTCCCTGTGGTGATGAGATGAAGTCCTACCACTTGAATATAAGCCACAGCTATAGGAAATGCAGACTATGCATGTTCTAAATGCTGCTTCTATTTTTTCTAAGATCCATTATGGTCAGCTAGAAGGAAGTGAGGCTGCTCTGAAGTAAAACTTGCATTCTCAGATAACTGTTCTGTCCTCATGCCAGCAGTTTTGTGTTTGAAAATAAAAAAAAGTCAAGTACCTGAAGGATCATGTTTCTAATGTAATTACAGTCATGAGAATCTAAAAAGTAAGAGGAAGAAAGAAGAGTTGTGCCACTTGGCATTGTGTGGACATCAGCCTGATGGTTCTGGGATGATCTGAGTCTCTTTAGGCAATGTTGTCTTTATTTGTTATCCGTGAAGAGCATAGGGAAGAAATTGCTTTGTCCCACTGAGTTCTCTTGCTTTCTAGCTGAAAACACTCATCGGATCAGGACCTAACCATAAAAATGTCAATTCTTCTAAAAGGGGGCTTTATTAGTTAAAACTCATACAGGACTGTGATGTGTGCTTAGATTTGTTCATGAAACGCTGGGGAAGCTGTACCCACAAGCCAGTACTCAACACCTCTCGTTTTCTGCAGTGCTTTTACTATTTGTGTGTCTTTTCCTCGCTTGTTGAGTGCCACTGAGTGTGTCCTGTTTTTTAACTGCCTTATAGGCAACAGCTTAATAAAAATCCATATTTTTGTTTGGTGTTCTTCTTTACATTAGATGAAAAGGGAGTTACATCTTAAACATTTTGAGAATAAAACCCCCAGCATTTCAACTTCATACATAAGCATTTCCAAACTGTACTTTTCTTGGGGGTAGGGCATGCTGGTTTTTGACGAAGTTTAGAAATCTTCCTTGAAAAGAAATCTGGCTCTGAATAATATGCACAGGTAATCTATGTTGCCACGTAGCTGGTAGTTCAGTTTCATGAGCAGCAGTGCAGAACCCTTGGCCAATGTTCATGGACTTTTTTTTTTTTTTTCCCTGAGAACTTGCAAACTGGAGTACATCAGTTGTTGTCTTGCTCCTCAGTGCCTTTCTACCACCTCTAGCTGTGAGTGGCTATGCACAAATAATATAGAAAAGGAATCTGACTCATTCTGAGGATACATACAATCCATTTTATTCAAATTTCACAGACACAGTTGATAGTTTTATTTTAGGGGTGATCTATTGGACTATGGTGTTATTCCTGTGGCTACATAAAAACTCCTTGTACAGCAGAATTGGAGAAGGTTTGTGTGGGGGGGG
>JANZLQ010000022.1:25723252-25736768 GCA_026212715.1 Elanus axillaris | reverse complement strand
GGGGGTTTGGGGGTGGTTTTGTTTGTTTGTTTTGGTGGTTTGTTTTGTGGTGGTGGCTTGGTTGGGTTTTTTGGGGGAGCGATACAATAAGGAAATAGCGTTCAGTTTACTTCTATCTGTGCCCTCTAATTTTTTTCTTCAGAAAAAGATACATTTATGTGCAAAATCTTATTATTATAGCGTTCCACAAAACAGCATCAAAAGCTATAAGGGAAAATGTAAAATGCATAATTTGATGATTTGCCATAATGAAAAAGCATTATACTATTTAAATTGCAATTTTCATGTAAGTTAATCTGATTTAATGGCATTTTTTATAATTGCTTCTCTGTCATTTATAGTGAAGTGAATGCAAAAGGCTATTTGAAAGCTGCTAAACACCTAAGTATCTCTTTACTGTTATCTAATCAAAATGACACTAATCATAGGCATAGCCCCTTGAAAAAGGTTGTTTGGGAGGCAGTATGATTGTTTGAGAACTTTTGAAGACAATGCACTTAATCTGAGTCTTTTAGTTCCTTAAGGATTGTGAAGGAGTAGAAGTTGTTCTTATTCATGCAAATGCTTAAGTACTTTGAGCAAATTGACTCACTTAGTATAAATAAATGAGACGCGTTATCAGTGCAGTATTAATAGCACAGCAAAGTGCCGAAAAAAAACTTTAAAAACTATTCAGTTCAGCCTCAATGTATTATCTACAAATGGTTCAGCAAAGCCTTTTGTCTAAGCTTGGTTTGTCTCTAGATACTGCGAGATAATAGTGGCTGATTATTAAAAAAATAATAATAAATCAGTAACTGCTACGTGTCCCCAAACCCACAAAAGCAATAAAGATAGTATGTAGTTCAATAATGCAAATTTGCCCATCTGTTCTTTGAGGACCAAATCTGGGCAGCTGTAGATGTTAGTAGAAGGAAAGCTTTAATTTTTCCTACTTCTGGATAGGCTGGAGTCTTTTTTTTTTTTTTTTTTTTTTTTCATTAAAAGGACACTGGACTTGAGATCCACGGCCAACAAAGATTAAAAGAGTCCAAGCTGAAAATTGCCTGCATGCTACTGTAATTACTGCTACCAACTGTCATACAATACCATACCAACTGATTTAAGGTTTGTGAACAGTCTCAGATAATGCAGAGAACCTCTATCTAATTAACTTCTATTTTAACAAATTCTAACTTCTTGCATGCCAAACAAACTCTCAAACTGGAAAACTCTTAACTCTTCTTCAGTTTTATTTTTGCACTTCTGCCTTTTTGGGGATCCATTACATAGTCAAACAGCAAAATGCCTACCCAATCTTTTTGTGGTATCTTAGAATTAACACAAGAGAGTTTTTTTTCCTAAGCTTCCCCAATGTGATTTCTGTATCAAAAATCCTAAAAAACATTTTGTGATACTGAACCCAATTAAAGCTCTCGGTATCTTGTCAACTAGAGGTGCTTTAATATCTATTTGGGTAGCAGTTCTGCATATTGAAGGAAAATCTGTATTAACCCATCAACTGGAATTTGATTTTGCATTTATTCTGCTATGTCTCGGTTGCTGGCCAAACTGGCAGACTACCACTAGCCACATTTGTTTTTCCACAATAACGCTGGGCAAGCAAGTTGTAGTTTATTTGAAATAAAGCAATTTTTCCCAAAGTACTGTGAGCAGCCTTCAGTAGCCACATTCAGAATTAATTTTTTCTGGACTCATTCAAAGTATTCTTGTGAAGGAATTCTTTTGTATTTGTTTGCATCAGCTTTCTATTCGCCCACTTCTCGGACAGCAGATGGCCACAGTATTTGCAACTGCTTCCTTAACGTACTAGCTTTAAGTGAAAAATTTGTAACTTTTCCAGTTTCAGCTGATTTAAACAAAAAATAGTAACAGTTGTTATTTCTTTGGTGATGTGAACATGTTCCGTGGCAGATAATTTTTTAAACCCTTTTTTTTTTTAACACCTTAAAATGACCAAGAATTTAGAAATACAAAGACTTAAAATCATCTAGCCAACCTTTCTCTGACGGTGGAAAAAATGCTTATTTTTGTTCCTTCAGTCAAATTGGGGGCCTAAACTACACAATTAGGGATATTCCAGTACTAAATGCGCAGCATGAATAGGAGGTGCTAGACTTGCCCCTGTGCAAGGTTGTGGAAGGAGACTTAGAGCAGTGCAGGCACAGGTGTGTGACTTGCAAGATGGAGCACAGCACAGGCCAGAGAAATAATCTTACACTACTTGATGAAAAGAGCTTGATGGGGGAATAGCTTCCCATATTGACTTAGCATGCTCATGAATGTTGGGATTCCTGGAATATGGTTTTCTGAGTCTTCTTTTTAGCAGTTATTGTGGATCCCAGTGTAGCTCTCTGTTTCCTTCCAGCCAACAAATGAAGATGAAAGAAAGGGGGATCGGGCCTGAAAAAAAACAACAAAACAAACAGGAGGGTAGAAGAACGAAGCCCGAGAGACAGGAAGATCAAACAGTAAAAGGATCAGGAAAAGCAAATAAAAACCAAGTAGGTAAGAGGAGCGCTCTGAGCAACGTTTAGCTACCTCATAAGGAGCTTACTAACTTATTTAAAATAACGGAAAATCTCAGCTGAAGTTCATGTAAAGTACAAGGCGCTATCAGCAGTCATAAAAACACAAAGCAGCTTTCATAACCAAAGCGTTTTGATAGCTACTTTATCTGTAATGTACCAGCACTCTCTACAGTATTCTGGTGCCTTTTGTGAGTCCCTGCTACTGTTACTGTTTTCAGCGTCACATCTGACAAGTCTAAGGCCTGTAGGACAGTGAAAAGTTTATTTTTATTTCTTGCACCCAAACAAACAAACAAAAGGCATTTGAATTTTTTTTCATTCAGACTTGAACACCTCAGAGAAACTTTGCTAGTCGGCAAACTGACTAACAGATTATGAACTTCTCGAGGAACGTAATGAAGAGTCATCCCTTCCCCAAGGCAGCAACACTAAGCTGAAAATACACGTGATGGGCCAGGCCAGGCGTCCTCGTCCCGGATCAGAATTCCCTGCGCACAGCCCTCTAAACCTGTTCAGATCTCCATCGGTTGACACTGCGTTGAGCAGGAGAGTTTCTGTGGGTCAGAGGGAGAGGAGGGAGGAAGGCTTCCAGCTGACAGCAGCCTACAATGTTAACCAACGGGCATTTTCAGTTCTTTCAAGACAGCCGGTAACACCTTGTTTTTGGTCATTTGCTGTGTGCTGAGGGGGGGTTGACTGAAATGGTAGGTATCGCTCTAACGATAAATGAGAGTCTTGCTATGCCTCTACAAGGAGAAAATACGTTTTTCCCCCCTTAAAAGTAGTTGCGGGAAGCTACAAAGTCATGCCCAATGACTGTTGTTACAGTTGCAACATCAAACCCTTGAGCATTAGAGCTTGGATTTATGATTGCCTTAATAACTCTTATTCTGCCCCGCTGTACGCGCTTTATGACACAGCCTGCTCGCTCCTCCTCTCCCACCCTGCTTTAACCAGTGCATGGGCAGTCATAAATGAGGCATTGCCTTTTTTTTTTTTTTTTTGACGTGTGGTCAGCATTAGGGCAATTCTTTAGTAGCCTTTCCTCCTGCCATTTACTTTCGTACTTCGCTTACAACATTATCAGGTGTCAAAAGTGTTTACAAGCCTGACAAGGACTGGGAACTCCGCCTCCTGTTTTAAAATCGACTTGTCAGCCTTTGAACTGGTTCCAAGCGTCCTCTCGGCTCCTCCCCTGTCCCGGTCGGGACGGGTGGGACCCACCAAAACCCTGGGAGCGGGTCTGTGGGCGAGGTGCGGATCCCTTTCGGCCGAACCTGTTGGCTGCTGCTGCGGCAGAGCCCCGCGAAGGTTCCGCTAGCAGAGGAGGACGAGGACCAGGCCCTTGCCCTGGGGGGCTCCTGTGGGAAAGGCGAAGCACGCACCCAGCCGCTTTTTTTCCCACGTCGTTGCCCGCGAAAAGGGGAAGGAGGAGTTTGAGGCGGAACTGAAGGAAAACTTAGAAGCCCTGGATCTGCTCGTAGAAGCCGCAGGGGCTCCGCACCACTCGGGCTCGGCAGGGTGAGGGCCGGCTTTCCTGCGCGGCGGGCGGCACCCCGGCCATGGCGCCTGTCCCCTCCGCTCCGCTCCGGCCCGGCCCCGGCTCCGCCCGCGGCTCCCCACAGCCGGTAACCAGGAAGCGGGAGCAGGAAAAGCTGCGGCGGGCGGGGAGGATGGCCGGCGGCGGCGGCCCGGCGGTGAGAGGGAGGCCCCGGGGCCAGCTGCCGGGGAGGGAGGGGGGTGGCGGTGGCGAGAGGCCGGCGGGCCGGGTGCGCGCCTCTCGCTGCCGGCCGGCTCCCCTCAGGCGGCCCCGGCGGGGCTGGGGTCTCCCGGCGGGGCTGGGGTCTCCCGGCGGCTGGCTCCGGCTGCGTTTGAGCCAGAAAGGCAGGGCCGCGTCCTCCCCGGCGTGTGTGTGTGTGTGCGCCTTCTGTGGGGCCTCCGCTCTGGGGTTTTTGGGGGTGGGAGGCTGGCCGCGTGGCTCTCAAGTGCCCCCGGCGTTCAAAAGCCACTCGAGGAGGGAGGTTGTCATTCCGTTCTAGCGGAGCGGCATTGCTGGGGTGAGGGTGTCGCGGCGGGAGGCAGCTCTGTAAGGAGTGAAACGGCTTCGTAGTTTGGCCTCCTGGACCTTAAGGGCGTCCCTTCTGTCCTCCCTGTGCCCAGTGGAAGGGTTCGTCTCCTGTCAAGTGGCTTTAACTGTGCTGTAAACCCGCTTCCTTATTTGCACTAACTAACGCGACTTGACAAAGGCTAGCGTGTGGGTCTGGGAAAGAGGGAGGTTTGCCGTACAGCGTATCAATTACGTTGGTTGATAGTTGTGTTGTCAACCAACAGTGTAAAAACCATTGCCATGGACCTCATCGACATCATACGCACAACTGTCGTAGTGCCCACGGGGATAAAGATCTGCCGGTGCTACCAGGACCATATCCGATCGTCGAAGACCCCAGCACCTGTGATATTGTCAAGGCTACGCAGTAAGTCTATGTTCTGTGTGTGCGACACGTTGAAGTAGATGCGAGTGCCCTCGAATGTGAGCCAGGCTGGATACTTTTGCAAGAGAAAATTTTACAGTTCCCTTTTCTCCCCATAGTGAAAGAAGAAAAATAGCTTAAATGTACTGTTATAAGTATTTTTATCATAAACAATGGTATCTCAACCAGGTTTGTTAGGTAGAAAATTCTGCTCGCCAAGGCTCTGCCCAGCTCTTTTTGCCAAACTTCCATCAAATGCAATGTGGAATTTGCTCAAGTGGGAACTGGTGCATGATGCTTAACTGAGATTTACTTTTTCTTTAGTGTGTGGCTGTCTCTAAACTGCAGGGTTCTTAACAAATGAATTATAAGTAAATCAATATGGTTTGGGGTGGGTTTTTTTCTTTCTTCATTTAAGGTATGGAATAGTAGAGCGGTGCAAAGAACTGGTAGAAGCAGGATATGATGTTCGACAACCAGACAAAGAAAATGTGACTCTTCTTCACTGGGCTGCAATAAACAACAGACAGGAGCTGGTTAAGTAAGGTTTAAAGTCCTTGTGAAAGTACCACTGTTACTTATAATCACTTTGTTGCTGTTATACTTCAAAACAGAGGAACATGCTGCTTGAGAAGAAAAGCATAAAATTCAAATTTTAACCCAATTTCCTTTATGAAAATGTCACTGAAATGTAAAGTTGCCATTGTTTCTTTATATGTGCAATCATGTAGTACATGAAATTGTTAGATTTTCCTGGGTTTGGTCTATTTTCTTTAACAAAGATGAAAGCTGATTTTTTAAGTGCCTCGCTAATTACTACTATTTTTTTCTTAAACGTTTCCTCAGAACAGCCTCCTTTGCTGCAAAAGCAGCCTTGTCCGTTTGCTTTTCTAGTGAATTTTTTTTTATTATGAGCTATTTACTACTAGAGCTATGTTATCCTTAGTATAATGTTTTAATATTTTGTTATGTCTGTTCTTAATCTTGTTGTGTTGCTCTCACACAGATATTATATTTCCAAAGGTGCAATAGTGGATCAGCTAGGTGGAGACTTGAATTCAACTCCACTTCACTGGGCCATTAGGTAGGCTGCTTGCAACTGCTAATTGTAAATCTGTTAATACTAACAGTTAGAGTAGCATTTGATGTACCACAGCAGTGGTCATCTTACATGAAATTCTGTGGTGTGTTTATTTTATTGAGGAATTTATAAGGAATTTCACAGCATGTCCATAATAATGCTGAAATCCGTTCTCTGGTTCCTGGCAACTTTGCAGGCCACAAAGTGGTGTTATGTGAGTATCTGTATTAGAGTCACTTGGGACTCACGTTTCGAAGGTTCCCTAGGGATGAAACAGTACTGTTCGGACTTTGCCTTGTAAGTTCTTGCCTTACTGAGTAAAGGAGACTTGGCTGTGTTAGGGCACTGAAGTTAGCTATTGATGCTTATTACGGTACAGCTTAAGTCGGAACAAGTTGTGGTCACTGTTTTCTTCAGACTTCAGCCTGTCTAGCTAATGTGCTTTCAGTTGTTTCAGCTTGGTGTGCTCTCATAAGACTCCACGCTGCCAGTCCTGGACTTTAGAGCACAAGATATAGCAGTAGGAGCCGTGTAAGACATGTTGTTGTTCAGGGGCATGTAGAGGGGTCTTTGGCCTTCATCTCCCGTTAGCTTTTCTTCTTGCGCTTTTTATAGCTGCCACCACAAACATCCAGTGTCTCTTCCTGGGTGACAGTAGCTATTGGCGCTTGCGTATGTTTAATGCCTCTTTGAATCTGCTCTTTCTACATCTGCTTCAGACTACATCTCTTCAACCTGATACAGTTTAAAATCATACAACTTCTAGGACAGGACTTGAGTAAAATGATCAAAAGAACAATGCACTGCTTGTCTGGAAAAAAACATAACCTTAAATAATTATTCTGGGATAACTTCTCTGAGTGCAAATTCTCACAGTGGAAGATCAGGGCTTTCTTCTGGGCTTAGTCTTCTGCCACGCAAAGTTAGACACTTCTTCTGAGAGCGACTGCTCACAGGAGAAATTACTGTAGAATAACCGTTGTATTCTAAATGAAGAGTTTGCCTTAGGCTGATTTGTTAAGGTAAATATTTAATATAATTTTCCGATACAAACTTTTAATTTCAAAAAAGAAGTCATTTTCTGAATAAAACCACAAGAACCTGAAAGGAAATTTTTGTGCAGGGTATTTATAAAAATTATTAAGGCAATGCTTTCTTGAAATTTTCCATCTTTCTTGTCATCTCTAATTTCATTTCATGTATCGTTATAGACAAGGACACCTTCCTATGGTCATGTTATTGTTGAAATGCGGAGCGGATCCCAGTCTCATCGATGGGGAAGGATTCAGTAGCATTCACTTAGCAGTGCTGTTTCAACACATGCCCATTATAGCTTACCTCATATCAAAAGGCCAGGTATGTTGTTGATGTCCCTAGTATTGTTTTCTACTTAGGAATAGAAAACACAGCTGCCTCTATCTATGATACATTGCAGAATTAACTGTTTTGGTTTTTTGGATGGTAAGCAGGTATTTGACAACTATTTCCTTGTGCCATAAGTTCAGAGAAACTTAGATTTTTCTTTGTGTGTGTGTGTGTGTATGTATATATTTGTTGGTTTTTTCCATACTCTCCCCTGTCCTTGTCATCCCTACCCCTACACCTTCACATACAATTCAGAGTGTTTAAGGAGAGTTGTTAAGACTCTGCAGATTTGTGGTGCTGCATAAGTAACAGCTGGCTTTTAAACCTGATAACTAAAAGCAGCACATGAAGTATGTACATCACGAAGTATTTACTGTTTGGTTATAATTTTGCAACTAATAATCTGTGCGGTTGTCCATCAGTTGAAGCGTGCAGAATAGATGGTCAGACTAGGTCTGAATTTTTTATTAGAAATTTCTGTATTTTCTGTAACTTCACATTGTATCCACTCTAGTTGATGTCTGCTTAGCTTACACCTGAAGTAAGCAGAATTAATGACAAGTGTAACAATTTGCTAATAAAAATGACAGTTCTATGATCTAGACTGTTTGAAACACTGAGTATTAAGATTTAAAGATTTGGTAGTTTATTTTCTTTCTCACAGAGTTCTCTAGTAGAGTAACTGACTTCTGGAATGTAGGTATAGATGGTATATATCACAAAATTAAAGTTTTTAGCCCACCTCTCTTCTACTAAATAATCTAAGTGATTGAACATTTCATTTAAGTAAATCTGCTCTAATTAATGATGGGTGGAGGTGGGGAAGAAGGAAACCTTCACTGTGAAGAAGGAGGAAGAAATTTAGGTAATGCAAGTTAGAGGTTTAAATAATTATGTTTTGAGATACATAATCTATCAATCCTTTGTTGTTCTTTCAATAAACCAGTTTTGTGTACTCGGACGTTCTCTTACATACATCTCTTTACACAAGGAAGATGGTTAAACATTGCTTTACAAAGTGCATTTTGTTTATAGCATTTCTGTGCAAAAGGAGACAAGAAATATGGTTACATAGTTCCCGTAAAAACATTCTTTGTGGAGACTCTCCCTTAAAAATATCCTTAAATGAGTGTTGGCTTCTCAGCTGCTATAATTTGGCTTCTTGCCATTTTCTTTCCCTTAGCAAAGCTAAGCCACTTGTGTAGCTCTGAATCTGACCATCTTACTCCGTTTCCTGGAATCACTGGTAATCGCTTGCTTGTTATCTTTTTCTTGTACTTAGAACGTAGACACAACAGACTTCAATGGACAAACACCTTTAATGTTATCAGCACAAAAAGCAATTGGGTAAGTAGTGAAAAACTTAAGACGACTATTTTATTCTTTCCCTTTTAGTTGCACTACAATATGTGGTATTTCAGAGATCAGGAGTTAGGAAGTAGCTGATTGGATATAGCAAAGAAAGTCAAAAGAACCCCTAAACGAAGGTTAGGTTTGTGGCTGAACCAGCTGCAGCGTTCTTGTGCTTTCCCAGAAATGAAAATAAGTGGAGGTGGATGCAGAAAAATGTATTTAGAATAAATAACATGTGGACATGTAAGCTTATACACAGTGTTGTAGGAAGATATAATCTGTATATATACCTCATATTTGTTAAAACGGTAAGATATCATAGTCTGGAGGAAAACTCTTGGGGTAGGTCCTGAATTATAAATGTGGATCTATCGTTGATAAGCTTGTTCTGAGGCAAGACATTGTGTATCAGCTGTTATTTCACAAATGGGAAAAGGGGTTTTTATAAGGTGTTCAAAAGCTTCGTCTCCAGGTTATCTTCTGTTTGTTAACTTTTATACTTTATTTTCATCTAGACCAGAGCCCACGAGATTTCTCTTAAAGTTTAACCCCTCTCTCAGTGCTGTAGACAGTGTTCAAAAGAATACTGCACTGCACTGGGCAATAACATCAGGAAATTCTGGTGCCGTGGATCTGTTGCTAGAAGCTGGTGCTAGCCTGGATGTAAAAAATGCCAAGGTACAATTTCTTTCATGATACTTTATTCCATGTGGCATGAACTTGTAAAATGAATTTAAAGAAAAACCTGAGTCCTCTCTACTGTGGGTATCCTTTGCAACAGGGGTTGACTAAAAGCAGGTGTGCTAGTTCCTTTTGGGAAAGGCTAAGAACCTTTCTTGTGGTGTGGCATGAGGTACGAATGCAGAGACTCTTTGCAGCATTCATTTAATGAACAACTAAGCCTTTTGGTCGCTCTGAATGTAGTTGTGTCCTTTGCAGATTCTTCTTTCCACGCCTCACCCATCCACCCCACCTGACCGCTCCTTTTGTTGTTTGGTTTTTTTTTTTTAAGTTATCTATTTTCTATTTCAAAACATTGTCATGAGGAGTAATGGTTTTGGCCAGATTTTTAAAAATAGTGTCTTAGTGTCCTGTGAGACTCTTAAGGCTTTTAAAAAGATGTGAATGTCATCCTGTGAAAACCAGTATTTGACAATGCCTGTTTGTACGTTCAAAAGGGCTAGTCACATACGAAAGTCTTTGTCCTAATGTTTGTAAAAACTGATAGTGAGAAGTATAAATGTTGAAACTGTCGATTCCTGTGACTATATAGCTATGTTTGTACAGTGTAGTTATTCAGGGTTTGCATATTAAGCTGTGCAGCTTTTCCATCTATTGCTTTTTCTTTTATTTGTATGTGTGACATATTGCTGTTTAGTTTTAAAAAGTTAACATAAACAAGAAACCTTCCCTTTCAATAAGCATGTAATATTCTAGCAGACAGTTTAGCATTTCAGGTTATTGGAGACAGTGCAACAGATAACTCATGGGGATGCTATCTGGTTGAAAGTACCAGTTTTTAGAACTACAAAGCACTGGATTAAGCACTTTAAAACTCAAGTTAGCTTACCCTTGCCTTAAAAAAAAAAAAGGGGGGGGGAGGTGACTCCCAAGTTATTCTTGGTTTAGGTGTATTTATTTCTTGCTTCTGTTAGAAAGTAAAATGTTTATTTCTTTACGCACTTAACACATGAATATTTCTGTTGTTGAAGGGAGAGACACCGCTTGACCTTGCTTATCAAAGTCTGAATCGCTTCATGGTTTATATGGTAAAAGAGGAGGAAAGACTGAGAAGCAGAAGAAATAACAAGCTACTGAAAATAGTAGAGAAATACGAGGTAACTTCCTGAGTAATAACTAATGGAAATAAAGCTACAGCATTTCATGTTTAGAGTAAGAAGCAGTTTAACTATTTTCTACCAAGAGGATCTTCCAAGATTTCTCAAATTGGGTGCTCAAAAATGAAATTCTTTAAAAGCATGTAGCAGTGGTTTGGGTGGCGTTTTTTGTGTTGTGTGTCCCCCCCCGCGTGTCCCCCCCCGCCACTTTGGTATATTGATCTGTTACTTTGTCTTATCCACCTTGAGTCTTTCAGCGTTTGTTATTACATTAGCTGAATACTTTTGAAGTATGTCCTGCTTGAATACTTTGTCATATTTTAACAATAATAATTTTAATAGCTCTTCCTACTGTTGGCATCTTCCTTGACATTGATGTGGGCCATAGGATACGTAATGAACTTAAGTTCTGATTCTTGGCTTCTGAAAGGAGGTCTGCTTCTCTTCCTGCTACTTGGGATGGCTCTGTTTGTGAGGTTTGTGGCTTTTTCTCTCTGTATGTGTATTTATTTGTTATAGACACCATATAAGGTATCTAATGCAGTATTCTTTTCAGAGTTAAGCTTCACTTGGAAAAAAAACCAAAAAAACCAACCTCTTGAGAAATGGTTGCAGAGTATGTGAAGGATTTCAGTGTGTGTACTTTTTAGAATGACCATAGAAATTGAATGTCTTCAGGTGTGCAAAATAACAGTTTCTCATCACTGAAAGATTTGAAAAAACACTGAAGTGTTTAAGCAGTCTGTTAGCTACTTTTAATGATGAAGAGTGTTATTGAAGGCCTGCACCTGGTAGACACCGAGATACCTATGCACAATGCTCAGAAATGTGCATTATCTCAGCTTTTCCTTCTGTATCTGTGATACAGAATGAATTTTAATGAACCATTCCCTTCTCTGCTCCCCAGACCTCCCAGTGTTATCCTAAGCTGTTTTGCAGATTTTCTGCTTTTTCCAACAGTTAACTGCAACAATCAGCGTTGCTTGAAACGGCAATGCTATCAGTGTGCGAACAGCCAGAGATCACACTTTTCACCCAGTGCTACAGCACTTCTGATGTATAATATTAGTCTGGAACAGAGCACTCTTCGGTTTTATTTTTATATTGTTAACCCCCTCTGCATCTGGCTAAAGAATGTTTTTGAGTGGCAATTCTAGATTGCTTTAAGAGAGGCTTGAAGTATACTCTGTGTATGAAGTTATTTTAAAATAACAAAACAGATGATTTATACTCTGTAGAGTTACAGTTTAAATAATTTTTTTTTTAAATACTTTGGAATATTCTTTCAGGCAATGTGTGGGGCTCAAGAATCTAAGGTACCTTCCCACAGCACTTCTGCTAAGTTCAGTGTTTTGGATGTCCACGACTTGGTTTTTCTGGTTCCTGCCTGATATCCTTTGTACTCAAGAAACGCAGTAGTACTCTCCTTACAGTTCCTAATAATCTAAGCCTGGTCATGCAAATAGCAACAAGCAGTCCCACATAATTCCAGGTGACTGTTAATACCTGGTAGATTGGTTTACTTTCATTGGGCAGGGGTGAAATAACTTTGTGTTTAATTTAAAGCTATATACAGACTAAAAATCTGTACCTTCTTTTGTCTTTAGCAGATATTTGTGTACAATTCTGCACTGCTTCTATGCTACTGGAATATCAAAATGAAAACGTGTTTGTTATAAACATAATTGTCCCTGTTACCATCTCCATGTGACTTTTTAATCTTCCTTATTGAGACTCTCATACAGTAATGTATTTTGGCATGTAGTATAACTGGATAACAAATACATTAATAATTTTCAAAGCATCTCTTCGTTCTGAAATGACAAGGATTTGACAGTTAGTGGTATTCGTGCTTCTGCTTTTAAAAACAACAACAAACCTCTCCCACTCCCCCAAAAAACAGGGAACAAATTTTTTCATGTCCCTCCAAAGTAGAGCTTCCAGTCTCCTATCTACCTTTATTCACAGGTCATGCTGCATCCTCAGTGTACAGGGCATTAACGTCTACCTTTCATTTATTTTCTTTGAAGAGCCTTTGCACTGATGAGTACAAAAATGTTTTAGTAGTTTACGCTTGCTTTTCAGTGCTCTGCTCTTTTGTTACGCAGGGGGCATCTATTTATTTATTGATTTAAGTTTTGTGAAAAGGCCTTTAGGGAGATACTTAGAACTGTAAATAATTTTCTACTAAACCAGCTATAATATATTGCTACACAATTTTAATTAATTTTTAATTACTTCATCCTTTAAGTAGCATTTTCTTTTGTACTGTTCCCAATTAAGATGTCCTTAATAGAATTATCAGGATTAACTTCGATGAACTGATCATATATTCCCGCTGGGGATACATGCGTATGCTTGTCTAAATGAAAATCATGTCATTGAGTGTTGCATTGTGAAGTTTTAAGGTTTCCTGGTGTCATCTAAATTAATAGAAAAACAATTCCAAAAATAGGGGTTTGAGTCAGATGCCTTGCTGAAGATAGTGAGTGTAGCAGTATTCTTGAAGGTCTAACTGTAGCTTGGTGAGATGGGCGAGTAGTTTTGTTTCGCTATGTAACCCTTTTTCTCATTAATACCTTGTCCTGGAACTGGTCACAGATCTGAGTGTTATAAAAGCGTTCAGTGTTTTAGTTTCCTATATAATGTCTGAATGAAAATCCAGCCATTCTAATTAAGGACTACTCTTGGCTGCAAAAAACAATAGAAATGCAAATAGTCCCACAGGAAATCATTTTGACTTACGTCAGCGTTAGTGCACGGTCCTGCACGCGGGTCGGGGCAGTCCCAAGCACCAATACAGGCTGGGCGATGAGAGGACTGAGAGCAGCCCTGCAGAGAGGGACTTGGGGGTGTCGGCTGACGAGAAGCTCAACA
>JANZLQ010000022.1:25696606-25722755 GCA_026212715.1 Elanus axillaris | reverse complement strand
GTGGCTGCCCCATCCCTGGAGGTGTTCGGGGCCAGGTTGGATGGAGCTTTGAGCAACATGGTCTAGTGGAAGGTGCCTCTGCCCGTGGCAGGGCGGTTGGAACTCGATGATCTTTACGGTCCCTTCCAACCCAAACCATTCTATGATTCTGTTATAGGTACACCCTGCAACTGCATTGTAACAAACACAGCTATAAGACTGGTAATAGACAGTGCCAGTATTTCATAATTCAGTATTTTGATTTGAATTAGAGCTACTTTGCAGTGGTTTTAGTTTGTAAGAGAAAACAACCTTGAGGTTGCAGTACTTGATTTTTTTAAGAGTGACGCACCCTGCAGTTTATATAGTGGCTGAATGATCACTGGAGATGGAATCCAGGTTTGGGCTCTCTGACTGCTCCTTGATGGCATCATGGCCTGTTTTTTTAGGAATCTGAGCTCTCCAGTTCAATGCTTGAATTTAATTGGTATAAACCTTGGCCCATTCCACATTCCTTTGTTGCTGTATGGAGATAGTTAATCTCAACATGGTTTTCTCCCCCTTTCACCTGACTTAGAGGGTTTTCTTAGTCCATAGCATAAAAGTTATGTTCCTAATGACTGTATATCCCCTCTCATGTATAATAAGAATTTGTCTTCCAGGGAACTTGCAGCAAATAACTATACATAGTGGTATAAGAATATATTCCTTAACCTGAATATTACATGTAACTGATATAATTCTTGAAATTGCTGTTGTGTTCAGCATGGTGGGTCTTCTTTATTATTTCTATAAAACTTGGAGAACTGATCCTGGATATGTTAAGACTTCAGAAGAAGAAAGAAAAGAGGTAGGTGATTTTGTAAAAACAAATGGAAGGGCTAGCCTGGTGCAACAAATACGTGCTTTTGGTTGATTTGTTTGTCATCACGTGCAGCTTCGTTAGTCTTGAAAGCAGTGAAATACTCTTCATTCTTTTAAGAGTTTTTAGCACTGTCGTTGAACAACAGAGATTGTAGCTGTTTTCTCCTCCTACTGATTGTTTACTTATCTTCATTATCATGCCCCAATTTCCTTGCCTCCATCTTCTCACTGAAATGTGGGCTTTGGACAAACATTGTACAGACCCACTGATGTTTGTGATATAAATGCACGTAGAACTTCACTTAAATATACATTCTGTATGGTTTTCGCTCCAGGTGTTTAAGGTTAGAAAGAAAGATTTGCAGTTCTTTCCTACAATTCTCCATGCTCTTAAGACTTACCAAACGCTAGAAATCACTTAAATTTTGTCAGATGCTTTGAAGATGCTTATAATATTTTGATTTTTTGCTTAAGGACATCGTGCTATTTCCTAGCTCTATTTTAGAATGGTGAAAAGAAATCGTGGCCGACCAATCGGTAGAGAATTTAGTATTTGATCTCTCCAACATGTGGATTAAGGAAAGCATTTTGTTTGTGATCTCATTAGTCTCCATGGGCTTGTATTTTTTTCAGACTGCCAGGGAGAATAAACTGCAATTTTAACTTGTTACCACAGAATTAGTAACCGTTGTCTATCTAGTACTCCTAAAAGAACAGTAAATACAGTAGCTCTTATCATTTCTCTGAAGTCTGATTATATCAGAGGTATCTTGTATCTGACTTAATATGATCTCATTTTTTTTAAAGGATATTTCATTCACATTATTTATTTTTTTTGGAAACAGAGAGGTACTTTTCTGAATATTCCTGCATGAATGAAGTTGCATTAGTCTTTGCAGTTTTATGTTTTTCATGGACCTTTTTAAATAGCAAGTACTTATTCCTGTTAATGCTTGGCACTCAAAAGGCTTCTGAACTGCAAAAGGCGTAATGTAAAAATCTTCATAGATCCCCCTAAAAATGTGATCCAAATGCAAGCACAAATTGCTTTGTCTTTCAGAACATTGTAGCTCTTGCAGAAGCAGGTTGCTTGGACTTCAGAACATTTTGCGCATCGTGTCTTGTAAGTGAGGCTTTGGTATTTTTTTTTTGCCTTTTTGAACCTGGCTTTTTACTCAATACTGTCGTTAAAAAAACTTTTTCCTCTTTGCTTGGCATGCAAATGTTACATGCGTGGTTTGTTCTATATTACTTAAATTTCTCTTTCTTTTAGAGTGACAAAAGAGATGCTTTGAGATCCTTGGACTTCAGTCTTAATAAAATACTAATTATTTCCATCTCTTTTTTTTTGTAAAATTACGATGGATAGTTCTCATCTACGTTCTGTGTTGTGAGGTCTGTAATACAGTAATTGTACAAAATATGATGGTGCTGATGAGATGGGCTAAACTTTGAGGAAAATAGATGCTTTTGCTGTGACTGTTATTTTCCTTCATCCTCAAATAGGTAAGGAAGCCTTTGAGATCTATGCATTGTCTCGCTTGTGATTCATGTGTAGCCAGATACGATCACCATTCCGTGTGGATTGGACAGTGCATAGGTGAGAGTGTTTATCAAATCTGAAAATAACCGCATATTTTAAAAGTTACAGAAATAACATTTATATCCTTAGAGAGAGAGCACATCTGATAGAAGAATACACAGTTGATAACTGAAGGTGTTACTGATAGGCGCCAGGGAGAAATAAGTTAGATGACAGAGAGAAAGGCAACTAAAATGATTAAAGGGATGGAGTGGTCACCCTAAGAGTAGAGACCAAAAACTCTGGGAGTTTTCATTTTGAGAGAAAAAGGAACAGGGGACATGATGAAGACTTTAAAAACAAGCCAACAAACAAGGCAATGAAGATGGTCGCTAATGTAGAATTGTTATTCACCAAGTACTGCATACTAGAAGTAGGGGAATCTCAGCGTAAGTAGCAGTTGGATTTAAATTGGTGAAGAAGAAATGTCTTTGCATGGCAGTTAGTGAAATTTTAGAACTTGCTGCTGTAAGGGTTTGCAGATATAGGCAGTATCAGAAGGTTCAGAAAGGGATTAGGCAGATGCTGAAAGAACCAGACAAGCATGCATACTTTGACATTTTAATGCAGTAGCTGTGGATGAGGAGAACAAACTCTAGAAAGTGGCCAGGCTCCTTTGTCCTCCTGAACTAATGTTGCCTATTGTCGCTGTTAGAGATGGTGAAGTGGAGCAGCTGGACCACTGAGATAACCCCGTAGGGCATTCTTTATGTTCTTGTGTCTTTTGAGAAACTCCCTCTTTCTTCCTTTCTGTCTCATTACTGGTGATGCTCAAGATAGAAAGGTTAGAACTTTACATCTGTAGCAATATATTTTTAGGATATTCTTTGGCCAATAGCTTTTTTGTAATGGTAAATACTTGGAAATGTTTTTATACTGTTTGCTATTTACGAGGTGGTGAGACATCCTTCTGATGCATTGTTTCAAAGCTTTGAGCAATACTGGTTGTCATTTAAAGAAAAATAATTGTATATCTTCACGTAACAGTTTCTCTGACAGAAGTCTGGGGGTTTTATGTATACGTTTGCAATTCTGAAGCACGCAAAGGTCAAACCAACTGAATAGCTTAGATTTTTCAGTCATACGAGACAATTGTACTATGCATGGGGAGAGTTATGGTTGCATAATTAGTTCTCATATAGCGAAAACAGCTGAAGGCATCCTCTCAAGAGACAAATCCTGGTTGACTTTATCAGAACTAACTCTATTATATAAATTGGGATGGCTTACAGGAGAAAGCTGAGAAAGAGATCAGCCTTGTCAAACTGTCTTGAGGGTAGCAGAGGTAATAAGAAGTGGGTTTGATTCTTTTTATTCCTGTTAGCTAAAGGGGAAATGCAAGTACTGCTGGATTTTAAAATGTAAAACTTTTTTTTTCCTTGCCTCAAATACAGGCATTGGGAACCATTGTTACTACCTATTGTTTCTGTCTTTCCTAACTATGACCAGTGTCTGGCTGCTTTATGGAACTCTTCTGTGTATGTATCCTTGAATTTATTTTAATATAGCCTTCAAGCACGTGTGTATATGATCTTTATTTTTCAGCATTTCATTTCCAGCAAGTGTAATTACACTGGTGCAGATGGTACCATATTTCAGCAATGATGTTATCTTGTAATTCTGTGTTTAAATGAAAATATCTGAGTCTTTGGTCAAATACCCGATTATGTTTGTGTTGAGTAGAAACTAAGATACGTCTCTGGTGGAATGTCCATTGGAAAATACGGTATCGGAAAGATTTTTTTGTTAGAGATTAAATAAGGAAGCCATGGGGAGGAAGGCCAGGTTACAGGTTGTAGTCTGGATACTCTTTAGTGCAGTAGAAAATAAGTTTGTAAATACATTATTGAAAATGCTTTATTGATTTTACTATTTGGAGATACCCGTATTGAACACCAAAAAGTTTTTCGTTTTGTTTTTAGTGTAGTGGTAACTTTGAAAAGAGAACTGTGTATCTCATTAATAAATCCAAGCTGTTACTTTGGAAAATTAAGAAATTTCTTGGAGGACGGAGGAGAGCCCGTATTATGTAGTTCCTTAGGATGAATTAACATAGCACTAATCTTTTAACTAAAAAGTAGAGGGGGTTAATTTTATTTCACTTTACTTCACATTATATTGAAATGAGTCAATATTCAACATAGAGTGAGGTGAGCCAGCTATGGCAGTGGAGGACACGGGACACTCCTGTGAACATGAGTTGCTTTCCTGTGTTTCAGTGGTGGTCTTACATATGCAAAAAGCGTGTTATATTCTTAATTTCTTGTGTGTGAAGGAACATGGGAGGAAAACCTCTTTATTGCTCTACTGACATAGAGGCAAAAAAAAGTTGCTTTGCTTTTAGTTCTTTGGGGTTTTTTATAGATTGAAGATGTGTGGTAGGCTTTAAGTATCTCTTAAGAAACCTACAGAAGTTGGACATTCCAGTTTACGTCTATTTAATAGTGGTAAAATACTGCTTTCTTGGCATTGTCACCATAATGTCTTCTTTTGTTGATGGTTGTGTTTAAGATAATTGATAAATTATTGTCCTAAAATTACAAATAAGCGTGAAGCAGAATTTCAGAAGTCTTGACAAAGAGAGATGATGACTTATTTCAGTATCACTAGTTAACTTCAAAAACGACAACAACAAAGTACCTAGCTAGTGCCTCGAATGTTCCGGCTGTAGATTATGAAAACATAATGTAAAGATCGTGCAGCCAGAATAGCAAGCAGTCACGCATCTATGTGGGTGCTTTTAAGTGGGAACGTGATAATTTAAACATGGTATTTCTTGAGCATATTGCTATGTAATACGCATTCTATGCAAATAATCTTTGTTCAGTTCTTAAGTGGCCTATACTAAACACATAATTAACTGATTATGCATCTTGTCAGATTGGTCAAGCCATTGTGCAACAAGTTACCGTCAAGATGGAGCATGGGCGTACTTCACACAGATAATGTATTGCTCTCCGTGGGTTTCCTACATCTTTTTAGTTGCCTGTTTTCATACTGTGTGGGCTTCATTGTGGCTAACTGTTCAGATTTATCAGGTATTATTTTGCTTCAGTTTATGCTCCTCTCTTAAATTAAGAGTCATCATATTAAAACTTTTCCTTAGATGATTTGCTCCCATAAAAACTTTGTGCCTGCTTTTCTTGACTAATTAATGTCACAGCTAGGTGCTTTTCTTAAATCTCAGAGCGGCCCTTTAAGTTTCCTGGGTACTTGTGCACTCAGCATTCCCATGTTAAAAGTAGGATCACAGTCTGCAAATCATTCCTGTAACTGACTTCTCAGTTTACTGCTCGTCAAAAATTCCAGACCTATAAAAAGATGAATTTAAGGCGAGAAACTTCTTTGACTAATAGAACTGGTATTACTGCCCCCAAAATGGCAAAAAATCTCAATAGCACAATTAGTCCTGAATTGAAAATTCTATGGCAGAGCTCAGCAATGCGTCATTAGGCTGTATTAAATCCCATTGCTATAATAAAAATACATGACCTGGATTTTATCCTGATGAGGACTGTCACATTTCTTGTTTATGTTTTTCTTAGAGAGAGCTTGGCTATGCAAACAGGACTGAGAAGAGCTGTCTTAAAACATCTAGGAAACAGCTTGGTTAGCAGCTTTTAGGAAAGATGTGTCATTTGAATATGTGTTAAGCATACTGAGCTAAAGCATACTGAGCTAAAGTCTTGGTTTACATCTTGTTTAAAAAAAAATAAAATCCATAATTTCAAATGTGTACTGCTAGATTTCTGTAATGCCCAAGACGCTGAGATATCGTGCTGGGGAAAAAAGAAAAAAGGATCTAGGTAGGATATAGGGTATTTACAATTGACTGCTGTTTCGTACACAGTCACTTATAAATGTACCGCTTTATGATATTTAGCATGTCATTCAGCAAAGGACCCTTGCAGCCATTTATAAGGGCTTATAAGATTTATGTTGATAAATAAGAAAATGGAAAAAGGAATATGTAAACAAAAATGCAGAAAACCCCCATAAATTTCATTGTAGAACTTGGGGAAAGAAGACATGGAATCAAGAAAATGGAAGAGTTCTTGTTGAGTCTCTGACATGTACTTCATCTTTTTTGCAAAGCTACTTTCTCTTTCTCAGGGGATTTTTTTACCAAATTGTGCGGTAGCATATAGACAAAGTCTGAGGAGATAGGTGCTTAACTGCTACAGATCTTATTTTTCTAGACATCTGTAAAAGTGCCATCTTTACAGTCATCCCAATTAAGCTTGCCTTCTCAGTGGAAGCATTAATGTTACAGCTTGCTGGGTTCTGTTTTAGTCCAAGTGACATTTAAAACATACTTACCAGTCGCAGTTACTTATTTGTTAGATATGGCCAACCTCTTGCCCTCCTTCCCTTCTCAATAGTATCTTTTGTTATCACCGGGATTTTCATTTGTGATGTTCACATTTTAACCATTACTTACATTTTCCTTTTGGTAAGATTGCATTCTGGGGATTGACCTCGCATGAAAGAAGAAACCTCCTGATACAGAGATCTTCTAAGCATCCTGTTTCACTCAGGAGAACTCCATACAAGTGAGTAGTAATGAATAGCGTATCTTAAGCACGCATCTTTTCAGCGGCGGTTTGTCTCACTGCTTCATAAATACAAAAAAAGCGGTGGTCTATGGACGTGCTAGTCCTGCCTGTTGTGAATTGTGCTGAGAGGAGGAAATGGACCTCATTTTCCCTGCTGAGAACTTCCTTTGCGCTGGGAAATAAACAGCCAGCATAAAAGCTACTGGGGTTCTTGCTGCATGGCTGTGAATATAGGAAAAAGATGAGCCAAAATCAGTCCATAATGTTAATCAGTAGACACTATTTTGGGGGTGAGGGGGTGTTGTCCTTTAATTTGTTCATCAGTCTCTGTGTCTGTTCTGTAGGTTTGGAAAGAGAATTAAGGTATGAGCTGGCCCCTTTCTGGCTTCTCTTGCAGTATTTAGCTCAACAGAGAAATTAGTAGCAAGGTTTCCCTCGTGGTGAATGTGTGGTTTTGATGCTTGCAGTCTTCTTTTGTCAGGCTTGTTAATGGATATTTCTCTCCTTTTCAGTCTTGGATGCTTCCAGAATCTTGCAGACTTTTTTCAGTGCAGTTGCTTTGGTATGTTCAAACCCAATGTAGTTGACTGGACCAAGCAATACAACCTTTTTCATCTGGCTAAGGAGAAAAATGTTCATTCTGTATGAAGCTTTGCTTAATTTTAAAACCAGTGAGCTGAAAGCTAAATAAAACTGGATTTTTTGTTAATTTTTACGTATTTTTCTGAAGTTGCTTGGTTTTATTTTTATTATTGTTTCAAATATTAAACCTATCTTGCATAAGCTACAGCAGGTTTGTATCTGGAACAATCACTATGTGTATATATAGTTTGAGCTAAAACTATTTGAAATTTTATGTGATGAGATGACACTAGGAATATATATTTTTAAAAGTAAATTTTTTAGGGCAGAACTTCAAACCCATGTTGGTAGCCTTTGCTTTATTTTGCAGATAATAAAAGAAAACTACATTTGAAAATTAAGGGGAATTTCATATTTAAAAATTTAATGTTACAATTACTCTGTAATTTAATTGCTTGTGTTGTGAAAACCTCTATTAAATCTTTGTATTTGGAGGATTTACATGTAATAAAATGGAGATTTCATGCTTCTAAGTGTATTTTTACAGACTGAAATGGATTCAAGGGATATGTGACCAGTGAGGTATTTAAGAACAGGTAGGCACAAAACCTAAGAAAAAGCCTGACTCTTTGCCTTATGTTTTGCATATATATATGCCCTGTTAGTGTATGAAAATGGGTAAGTTGATGGAAAACAGCAATGTATATAAAAAGAGGGAATTATTCCCAGCCTATCTTTAATAGCTAGCTGTCAGCTATGTTCCCGAGGAAAGGCTACAAGGTCAGTCTGGAGTGGCCAGCTGGGCAGAGTGGTTCTGAATATAAGTCAAAGGAGTAATAATGAGAACCAGCAGGGAAACAGATCAAGATTGGAAAATTAAGGTTAAATATCACCTAGAACAGACAACGTAAGAGTGAAATAGTGTAACAAAATGCAATTCTTGTTGTTAAGAAACGGGAGACTTCGTTTATCTCATTAAATGCATTTATCTGTGACACTGTAGAACATAAAGGCACAAGCAAATTCAGGTAAAAATAATGTGAAGCAATATCAGTACTTTATTGTAGCTTGAAAACATACAATAACAAAACTTACAGCACTGTATTCTAAGAAAATGTTATTTTTCTTCAGAAATATCTCCCTTTGAGAGATAGAATTGCAAATCCTTTTTAATTGTCGCAAAGTGAATAACATCTACTGTGCCGTAACACAAAATGTCAACATGTTCAAAATGCCACTAGGAGATTGGTAGAAATACAAACGGCAAAACGTTCCGAATGAAGGAAAACAGAGCCTGAATCAGAACACCCTGACCCTTGTGCTCCATAAGCTATCTTTGTCTTAATGGGACTGTATGCTGTGTCTTTAAAATTCCAGTCTAAAATGTGGTAAGAGCTAGTTTAAGAAGCAATAATGTTTCATGAATAATGTTCCTTGAGGTTTTTTGTCTCTATTTGCTGTAAACCAAACATGAATCTTGTTTTATCGCTGTACCTTTTTAAGCTATTCTAAGAATTTCGGAAGTTATAAGCTCACAAGTTTTTCCTGCAAGGTGGAAAATATTAAACAAATGTCCTAGGTTCTTAGCAGTATGTGATGTTTAATGTTTTACTTGACAACTATCACTCTGTGGTATCAACAGCAATTTGAGTCTATTGCATCCGTTTCTTCTCATTCACACTCCTTCTTTTCCACTTGAGTGAGGCCACCAAACCCAATTCCTTTGGGACCGAAATTTTTTGCATAGCAAACTGCAAAAGAAGGAGAGAGGTAAATGGTTTTCTGCATGTTTTCATATAGAGGTAAATGACACTTGGTTTTAGTACTACTACCAAATTTAAGTTAATAAAAGGAATGAAATCTGAAATAGTGTCTTTCCCAGAAGTGTCGACAGGTTCTAATAGTGAAACTGGAATCACATGTTTGAATAAAACAGAAGTCACATCTGTTTTTTCTCAAAAAAAAAAATAAACAAACCAACAACTGTATGTATTTAAGATCTAGCTAGCATTTTCATTAAAGCTACTTTCCTGTCTGAAAACACTCGCTAAAACTTGGTCTGTGTGAGTAATACAGATGGAGAAGTAAGTTGGAGATTTTCAGAGAAGGTTAAAACATCTAGAACGTAGTTTGGAAACTACTGGTTGTAGTTTAAACCATTCCATTTTAGGTCTGTATTACTAAGTGTGTGCATAGTTAGTTATTGCAACTCTGTGAAGGAAGTAGCAATGGCCAGCATATTTTTCCAAATATGCTAATTTGATCACTTGCAGTTGTCAGACTGTACCCAAAGTCACAGAACTTAAGTATTCTTCTCTAGGATTCTCTATGAAGTTTAGCCCAGAATATAAAAACTTTGCATATTTTTCCCCTTAAGGTACTTCTGAGAGTCAAGTGAAGTCTGTGAACTTTCTGGATCTGGGAAGAACATCTGGGTGTATAACTAGCATTAATGCATTATATCTTCTGTGGTACCAATATAGTGGAAGGATCTTTTAACTTCTACTGGCAAGAATTCAAATTAAGACTGACCTTACACAGATGACCTTTGAAGATCTGTATCTTTTGGGGTTTATTTTTTTAAATTTTTTTTTTTAGTGAGTGAGATCATGCAGGTACAAGAGTCTGCCCAGCAGATATGGCCAGTGTTCCTGTTAGAAGGTCTGAGGACAGATCTGACTTAATGTCATAGTTGTAGAAAAATTGGAACTTTAAAATTTAGATGTTAGTAATAGAAGATGCAACTGCAATGTTACCATAGTTCTTTCCTTTGCCTTCAGAAAGTTGTTAAAAGAAGATAAAATGAAATTTCTTGAAGTTGTTAAGCACGCAACAAGGTAAATCGTGATGGCAGTACTTGGTCTAAAAAGTCTAATTGTAGATGGACTCAGTAACCCAGTTCAGGTCATTAAAATTCTTACCTTTACAGTAGAGCTCTCCATCTTTGTCTGTAACATTTGTAGATTCTAGACTCTTTCCACAAATAGCACAGCGGAAGCACGTCTTATGCCAAGGCTGAGGAAGTTAAGACAGTGCATTGTGTATTACAGAAAGTGCACAGCTAGCAGATATAAGAAACAGAGTACTCTTGGTTTTGTGGTGTGAAAAGGTTAACATTCTTTTGTTGGTCTTAGAGCTTCCATTTTTAGTCATTCTAGGTTAGTCTTTTTTCAATTACTTTATCCCATATCAAGATCTTACCTAGTGCCTTTGTTATTAATGGAGGTCTGGTAAAAAGCAGGGATCTATAGATAACTACTCTTGTTTTGTCCACTTCTTTGATTTGCAGAGATAGTATTTAGTGAGAGTTCCTAGAGCAGAGAGCTAGCATGTCATGTGAGACAGGATTTTGTTTTTCTAGTCACGGGATCTCTTCAATATATCTGCAATTGCCACTACAAATAAATGTTTAAATTAAAAATATCCCCAGAGATGGTAACAGAATAACAGTGGTAAGAGAGCCAGCCTGTACAGTAGCCAGGCGTTGCTTTTCAGACATTAACAAGATGCAAAAAGTTGAAGGCAGCTTACGAAAAGCACATGGTTTTAAACCTGAAAGTACATCGGACTCTCCAGCAATTTGATAATTCATCCTCATGTTTTCTTCATGGAGACTATGGGTAAAAGTTTAAAAGATCAAGGAACTATTAGCTATAGTTCATCACCATTATAAAAGTGTTTTGTTTCTAGTGCTGTAGTAACTACTTACTTTTCCTCCTCCCATGATCTTCTCTGCAGCATACACTGATTTGCCACAACGGGGACATTTATCCACATCTACCATCTTCTTGGCAAACTTCGAAGGATTACTTGCTGTAGAAGGGTGAGAAGACTTTGGTGACCCCCTAAAACAGAAGTTAAATGTTACCTTCATTCTAGAAATCAGATTTCATGATTTTTTGGTAAAGGAGAAAATACTAAATTATTGGTCTTAGACATGCAAAAGTGTGGGGGGTTGGGGAAAGGGGGAAATTAAAGCACTCTATTGAAATCTGTGTCGTGGGATTGAAAAGCTGATATTGTACCTGTTTGGGGCTGAGTACATAGAGCTGACAGCAGCCACAGTGGCTAAATAAAGATTATTAAAATCTAAAGTAAAGATTATATTTAATGAAAAGTGAAAGTAGAATAAGTTTGGTTTATCGAGAGGCAAGAGGGAAAGTAAAAGCAAAAGACCTCTCTCTTCTTTGTAAGTGGCTATCTGCTGGTACTCTGTGGAAAATAAAGATTAGTTTTTGCAGCCGGTTGATTCATTAGTCACAGTAATGTTTGGACAGGGAACTGGGGTTCTTAGCTGGCCTAGGGTCAAAAGCACATCAGAAAAGTAGCTTTGCTTTGGATTTCTGGGCTTTGTGCTTTATGTCTTTGTGCTAGCTTAGAGCCTGTCACAGAATGACTTCTGAATTATCATTGTTGGACTGCAACAGGTCATTAAATCTACAGGACATGACAGTTTTTGATGCAGAACTCTGCCCATAATGGATTCATATCTTACAAGGAGCTACAGTTAAATACATTATTTAAGCTTTTCTTTCCTGCACAGCATATTGGTTAATTGGTTTCCTTCTAGTTATACCAGAAGAAAGCATCATTGATCATTTGGAAATGTGCAGCTTTGAGAATCGTAGAAAAAAATGCTATAAAAATGTACTGTCAGAGATAATTATGTGCTTTTGGAACATGGTATCCCATTAGAATTTCTTTGTTCAAGCATGTTCTCGGTGTGTTTGCAAGTGCTATTCGAGCCACAGGGAGGATTTAGAAATGTTATTTCCCCCATTGAGAGGAGAGTTAACAGTATGTGGTAGTGTGATTACTTCTCTTACACTGAAACCTAACTATTTTAGCCTCTGACAGGAAAAAAAATATTCTTGCATTCTGTGGCATTAACCACTGTGCTACTAGTGGCAAATTACCATTGCAGTGAATGTTTGTGTCTGTGGTGGCATATGAAGGCTGCTTCTGCAGAATAATTGCCCATGGAAGGAGGAGATGATGTATAAAAAAGGCTTAAAGAGACTGAATGCCATTAAAAACTGCTAAATTACTGTGTCCACTGAAGGTTGTAGGAATGTCTACTCTACTGCTTAGGCTAGATGTTGTTATGGAAACTGAACAAAATATCTAAAATAACCCTGCTATGTGACAACCAGTACCAGAAAAAGGCGCTGTCAGTGGGATTTAACTTACTGTTGCAGATTCAAGCCTAGGTGGTCGCCGGTATCGGTGCTGAGACATCCTGCCCCTTGTCCAAAGCCAATACCTTTGGGGCCATATTTCCTTCCGTAACAAGTTTTGCAGTAGATTTCAGATTCGTGAGCTGCTACCGTGGTACTGTCCAGAGCTTTTCTGCAAGCCACTGAAAACAGGAAAGGAGGGGCACATATAAACGTTTGTGTTTTCAAATTTGAATTTATGTGGTTCAGAATAAGTATGATTAGTGTTTATTTTTGTTTATCTTTTAAAATACAGGAAGAGGAGGGTGTTAGGCTGTAGTCAGTATAAAACTTCACTGGGCTGTTGCTGAGGTAGTTGTGCACGCATGCAACTTTTTTTTTTCTCTTTTGCCACTCTGAAGTTGTACTCTAAGCCTACAGAAATCATGGGCCTGTAGAGACAATTTGTCTAGATGTGTGAAGCCTAAGATAGAGTGGAGATCATCATCCTAAACTCCAAAATATAAAAAAAAAAAAAAAAAAAAAGGTTGCCGGGGTGTTGACTCTACTGTGCATCTGCACCTTTCAAAGTAGTCACCTTGAGTCTGTGGGGTCTTTCTCATCTCAGCCCACACTATTTTCATGTGGCATGTTTCTAAAAGAGGCTATAACATAGATACCATAGACAGTCAAGCAGGACATGTTGTTTTCTTTCTTTATTTGAGCTGTGGTGCAAGGCAAACCAATGATCCCAAATAAATGGTAGTCTCAGCTCTGGTAGACTTCTGCCAGTGTGGCAAGAGTATGACTACAGCTATTCACAACCAGAGATCTCGTCCTAGTCATGTTTGTTACAGAGAAATACGGCTTGGCTTAGCTCGCTAGGAAAGGTACGGGAGACTTTTGGACAGAAGGTGCCGTAGGAATGCCAAATATTCATAATGGAATACAAGTTAGGTCCTTTACAGCACTACTTTAAACCAAGCCTCAACTTGGAAGGACCAAAAACTACTGAGTGCTCACAGCTGCTTATTTTGGGATCTCTGTAAGCAAGTATCTGTGTTTGGAGAAGCAGAAGCCACACCTAGAGCTAACGAGCATTGCTGAGGCCAGTCTCGCCTGCGGTCATTCTCATGGAGTGGCCGTGGAAGCTGGGTTACTCTGTCCCCAATTCTTTGCTCATCTGAAAAATGGTCAGCATTTAGAGGCTGACTTCTGTTACCCATCCAGTGGATCTCCTTGCTGCTTATGTGTGGAAACTGAATAATGAATGGGGAAAAGAAATAGCAGCTCCTCTCTTCATCTGCTTGTGTACGCTGCACTGCTTTGGGAACTCGGTGTGACACAGTCCCCACCCCATCGAGAGAGGATGGAGCTTTCAGTTTGGAGTGCCTATAGAAAAAAAAATCAGGGGTTTGTAGTATGCTTAAAAACCAAAATTTAAGCACTTCTTACAAATTGTTCACTGTGTTAACAGCGGTTGATGGGGCGGGGAGGAAGGTAGGGAAAAACTTTGTCCACAACTTCCTCCAAACAAGCGCGTGCCCCACGGAGGGCATTGCAGTCACGCATGGGCTGCTGACAACTTGGAAAATAAAGTTGCTTAGCTCATGTAAACAACAGAAACCTGTGAGATACAGAAGTATTGAAAGTGGTTGGAAGTTCAAGCTCTAGAAGAGCTAGCTGAGTGTTCAATTAGTCCCTTTTCCCCCCTTGTTTAACTGTCCTGCTGTGAGACTAAAATTCATCCACATCAGGGAACTTAAAGCTGATACTGGAACCACTGCAGCTTTAACTCTGTTGCTGTACTGTGTAGAGGGGAAAATCATTTGCAAGGACCTTTATAGTTAATGGAAATAAGACGAGGGGCTCCTGTACATGTGTGAACCTGACGGTCTCTTCTGCTTTGAGACGCTAATTATGTTTGCTAAGGGAGTTAAGGGATGATGGAAACTCTGGCAGTAGATAAAGTGTTTCTATTTCTGGCACCTTGGGGATAGAGTATCAATTCACCACAACAGATGGAGCAAAAGCCCTTCAAGTGCTATTGTTGAAATAACTTTGAGACCTGTCATCTGCTAACAGATACTGGTCGCGAGCCGGCACTAAGAAGTTTCAGGTTGGTGGCGTGAGATCCTGCCAAATGTCCGTCACAGCTGCGGTTTAAGTAAAAGCTGACGGGGAAACAAGGTAGGTGAACAGCAATCTGCATGGGAAGGAGGGTTTGTTGGAAAGAAGTTTCTCTCGTGTAATGTTTGTAGGGAAAAACTGGAGTGGAGAGAATGTGATTTATAGTTTAGCTTGCCTCTTCCCTACGGTGGTGACAGGTCGGTTTGAATTGTTTATAATTTTGCCGAATTGAAATTTTTGGTCAAAAAATACTGGCGTGTTCTGTGTGTCTGCTCAAATATAATGTAAAACACAAAATATATTTTAAATATATTTAATCTAAAAATATATAAAAGCTTAGTTAAGTAGGTTAACTGTTTCTATACCCAAGATTAGGTCAGGGAGGATTGGTTTTCTTCTGTTGGGAAATGAAATCCTATAATTGGTTCATTGAAAAGCCCATGAACATGATACTGAGTTGTCCAGAGCTGCTGATTAGCGTCTGTGAATCATGGGAAAAGTAAAGCCAATTAACATACCTTTCATATGCCAGCTGGGCTTAGATGCATCTTTAAGTTTTGACCTTAAACATGCTTCTGCTGGGAATACTTTTTTTAGTATCTAACCTGTTAATAATTTAGTTCAGACTTACGATTACAAGGGGCAAATAAATAAAATAAAATAAACAAAAGAAAATCCCCAAAATCCCAACCAAGCGACCAAACCCGAACAAACAAAAATCCACCACAAACCAAATAAACAGCTGGCAGAGCTAATGGATGCATGTTGTTTACCATGAATCACGGAAAAAGAAAATCAGTTATGCTAAGAAGGAAGCTTAAACTTGTTCCAGTATTAGGTGGGAAGGAAATATTATTAACTATGTTTTATTAGGACAGCTGTTTATTTTTGTTAGATAGTGGAGAGTCTACTCATTTGTCGTCTTCTGCCCTATCATTTTCTAACATTTGATAAAGCACAAGCGCCAGTTAAAGCTTTTCTCTTAGTTACCACGTTCACGTCCCTCTCCCTCTAGTTTCTCTGATATCCACTATTAATTGTTATAGGCAGCACACGGAAGCAATAAGAAGCCTCTAGTTTTCACAAAACTGAGGGTTTTGCCATTCCCTGAGAACTGGCTGAAGGCTGTCAATTAACTGAAAACTTTTTGAGGAAATTCTTTTTTAGTCTTTTAGGCATCACTTACTTGCAGGGCACTCAGAGAAAGGCAGAGATGACTCAAGTGTATCCTTTGGACTGAATCTGCATAGCACTGTACCGTGTCATTTAAGCATGTAATACCAGTCTTATGCCTCCAAATAAGAATTTTCTATCTGTCCAGGAAAGCAGGGTGAAAAATTGGATTCAACGCGTGCTAAGCTGTTATGCTGGAATTCATATCTCAAGTATTTTCTGCAAAATGAACTATTTAGCTATCTTTAGTTCTTATCAAATTGTTTACTCTCCCCACAAAGGGCAAACAGAGCTGAATCGATACCTTCTCTCTAATTTTTCAAGTGCTAGCTCAACTGCAGAGAGAGCAAAATTCCTGAAAGCTATCTGCCAAACGTTACAGAGGTGGGTGGAGTAAAAGAGTAAGTGAAATGGGGTTATATGAAATATGGGGAAGGAGGAGACTGAGGTACTTGTAGGGTGCTGGTGGGAGATTTTGATGACACCGGGGTAATGTCTTTCAGCTTTCCTGTATGAAATAAATTAATGTTAGGACTCGCCATAAAAGTAATCACCTCCTGTAATATCCTAATAAGGCACACTTCTGTCTAATGAGTGCAGTTTTTTGAGTTCTTTTAGACTTTTTAGCTTGAAACAAACCTGTAATACACTACGCTGTGGGACAGAAGGTAGGGTTTTTTGGAGATGGACCTAGATCCTGTGATTCTGCAGCGCTCGAGTGTCCCTAACAAAAATCATCCAATGTGTGTTTGGAACAAGAAAAGTCAGGAGCCTAAGAGGCAGATTGCTCGGGATAAAGGACTAGAAGATTGGGCTTGATTATGAAGAGCTGCTGTGGAGTAGCACAATGCCATTTCAGAAAAACGGCTGCTGCTTTGAAAACCGCTACAGTAATTTTCCATCCTTCTGTTACTAAAAGCATGGGAAACAGGTTTCATCTATAGGTTTCTAGAGATTGCTGGACCAGAATCCATCTCACTGTGCTGTACTTGAGGTGGGATGATTGAGATGTGACTGCCCTCTACTTTGAGCTTTTCCAGAAGTAAGGTGTGTAAGCTTTACCAAACTTTCCCTGTGTGGAATTAAGTCTGATGCTGGTTGCTTCTACTGTCCTGCATGTTGCTTAGGGCGTTTAAAAGCCGGCTCTAGGTGTCCTGTGAGCAAACATGTTGAATCAGGGAAACTACGAAGCTTCTTCGTTGCATGCAGTGTAATACAAAAGTAAATTTACTGGTTTTAATGGAAGATTTGTACAGAGCTATGGGAATACTGTGAAGTTAAAACAGTGTAGCCCAGCTTACTGCAGAGGAAGCATGTCTTGTGAAAACTCCTTCCATTGCACTGGATTTCCTCAGCGTGGTACACTGTCTTCTCACAGGCACCGCATTTGGCTCCACCTCCCCAGTTTGGCATCCTTGTATCTGAAGGGTAACCTGGAAAATCAAATTACATAAATGAATACAACAGCAAAAGTGAGTGATTTTAAACAGAACAACTTGATCTTTTTTTTTTTTTAATTATTATTCCACCCCACCCCTTTCCAGTCAACTGCTATTGCATATCCGCAATATTCTACATACCCATGCAGTAGCAGGAATGTATCCTATCCATGGGTGACGGTGCTAGCCTGGTGCTTTGGGGGGGAAGAGACAGTTTAAATCCTCTGTCCTGTGTGATCCTCTTTAGTGAACAAGGATATTCCTTAGCTTGGCATATTGTGATGGTAAATATGTGAAATGATTGTGAGGTGTTTCAGTGAAAAGGTGCCAGGATCACTCAAACCTCTTCTGGAGAAGTGGATCTAGGATTTATTTTCCAACAAATAGTAATTTTCTCTCAATCCAGCCCTCCCCTGTATCCTGGCATAGCCTTTTCCCCCCTGTTTTTGCTTTATGTGTACTGATCTGGTTTTGCGAGGCAATTTTTAACGGAGGCTAACAAACACATTGAAGCCTCGCTGGACTTTAAGCGAAAGTGTGGACAATACTTGGCATTAAATTTTCTACAGAACAGTATTCTACCTAGACTTTCTGTTAAGAGACAGCATATAGTACTGTGTATACATCTCCAAAGCAACTGCTAGTTCATCCAGTGCCACATGAGCTTCCTTGGTGACACGTATAAAGGCAATTTTCTGTGTCAGTAGGATGGTATTCTATACAATTCATACCTGGATAATTCCATCTTGAAGTTTAATAGATGTACGTTATTTCAGAGGACACTTTAATAGGAGCAAGTTGTTTGTTGCTTTTCTGAATTCCTCATAAGACAGCTGCAAGATTACTGTGCTGCACAGCCGTTATAATGTAATAATAGATAGGTTCCTAAGGTTCTTAAAGCGTGTTTTTTGTTGTCAATTGTTTTTAAAATCTAAACATTGGAGGAAAAAAAGAGTAGTGGTTACTGTTCCGGGTCCTGTTGAAGTGACTTGCCCAAGGTCACACAGGAGAGCAGTGTCGGAGGCAGGAGCCCAGCTAAGGTCGCCCGACGGCAGACTCAGCAAGTGCCCTTCCTGGTGATTGTGCTATATCACGCATCTGAAACAACCCCAACCTACCGTTTGCCCTTCTGTTTTTTTTGTTTGAGTCATTGTTTCTGGAAAGACTGGGACGTCATCTTGTCACCTGCACATCATATTATCGGGTTGTTCCAAACTCCTGGCACAGGCCTTCCTTCTCCTTCTTGGAAAACCAGTCACCTTCTTATTATAGTTCTTTTGAAGCCTGCTTGTGCTATTTGTGTTTGATTAAATTTACCATAAGATACTCTTAACTAAGAAAAGGATTTTGAATGCTGAATCAGGCCTGCTACCTGAGAATTTTCTTGAAACAAATGAGAGAGAGGGGAATTTATCACAGCAGTGATGTAACATAGTTGGTATTTTAAATGCTTGCAGTTTAGGCTAACATTTTACTGTGTCTGTACATTGGACACTAATGCCCCGTGTGTATCGTCATCTTGGTGACTTCTGTACTGTATCTTCTGAATTTCAGAGTGAAATGAACAATTTCTACATGCCAGCTCTGCAAGCTGAAACTGAAGCTGGAGGGAATTCTTTCTGGTAACTAACGCTAAAAATCATGCAGTGGTATAGAAGACATGTCTGTCCGGCAAAAGGAAGGTAGCATAGGAGTGTGTGCACATGCTGAAGCAACAACACTGAAGACAGTAACGTGGGCACATTTTAACAATCAGTGTTTGGTAACGGTGCGGATACCCGTGTATCCAAACATCTCTACTTCAGTACTGCGGTTATTAGTATGTCCTTAACCCTGTATAATTACATATTCACTGTTGTGACTCTTGCTTGCAGTAGACAGCATACCTGTCATCCTCATGCAAGATCCAATCTCTCCTTCTCTTTATGATGCTGATTTATGCTCAGCTGAACAACCTCCCCAGCTCAATCAGCCTAGTCCTCTGCTGTCATACAGCAATGGCATCGTTCATCTCTTTCAGACCCTATCGGTTCTCTTGGGAGGCTGTTCACGAGCCCAACTGCTCTGACAGTGAGAGAAGAGTCATGATGCAAAAAGGAAAACTCAGCTTGCCTCTAACTCTGCTTATCTGTAATGTAACAAGTAGGAAGCAAAAGTCTGATGTAGCTGAAATAAGAAACAAAAATAATTGCACGCAAGGAACAGACCATGAATTTGGGCCCTTCCGACTCAGTGAAGGCTTTACTGAACAGCACTGTCAAAATCTTTTTCCATTGCTTTTAAATGGCAGATAATGGGACAGGGAGAAATCTTTCATGTAGGCAAAACCTTGTTGTCGCATTCTGCCATTCTGTATTTTCTCCTATTTTTGAAGTACTTTTGTATCGGTGCCATTGTTTTCTCTTATAAAAATAGCTCAAGTAATGCTTCAAACATTTTAAGGGAAGGAAGAGCGACGGGATTATAAAAATCAGTTTTGTGACACTTTCTTGAAAATTAAAATGAGATTTTTGTGTTCACAATGCTCCCTTTCATATCAAGTTTCCAGTCGAATCCCTTCCCAGCTGGAGCAGCACCGACAGCTGCCTGGGAGGAGAGCGGTCTGTACCTCCTGTCTCTATAAAATTGCTTCTGCTGGTTTAGTTCCCCTCAGAAGCGCACCAAGCATCTCAGTCTGTGGCAACAGGATACTTGTTGGAACGTAGCTCCATTTACATCATTAGCTGAAGGAAAAAAAATAATCTCTGAAAAACTCTGATAATGCGTGATAGTAAACCTTGTGCTGTTACAGGCTGTGGTTAGAGCTCTTAAAACGACCATTGCTCCTGAGGCTAATTATAGTGACATGACTGGGCATGCATACACATTTTCCATGTTTTTTTGGCATCACCTGATGGGAAGCTGTAGGAGAAAGAAGTCACAGTAGACTGTTCCCATAAGGATACTGGTGTAAGAATGGCAGCGTATGCAGTGATGCCTGCGCTGGCTGGCTTAACAGCTGGGTGAGGTAGCAAGGCAAGTCCGTGCTCTTCATGTCCTTGCTTTATTCCTCTCTCCAAACACTGAACTGCAGTGGCCATCCCTGGAGATGCTGCCTGTGCAGCCGTATTACCATGAGCAAGTAAATTCCACAGGGTATGTGGCATTCATTGTTTTCTACTCATCTAAATTATAAAGGTGGATAAAGCTCTATCCTTTCAATGTGCAGATAGAACTCGGTCTTCTGTTTATCGTAAGAAAAAAATATGCCCAAAGTCTTGATTTCACTTCATTTCATTAGGTTTCAGTATGTAAATCCCCTTGAATTGCCTGAACTTTGTTGTCTGAATCTGGTTAACTTGCAGTGACTGCTAACCACGTGGTACTTCTTACATTTTGGTGATCTCGTGGGAGATAGAGTGGACCCATTCTAAATGTATGAAACGTGACGGAGAAACTTTGGAGCGTTAGTATTGCGACATGTTGGCAGGCACTCACAGTACTGTTAAGCTGGAGGGGTGTTCTTGGACTTGCTCTAATAGTATTCAGCTGCTTGTATAGTTCCGCTTCAAAATGCAGCTACTATATGGAGTAGAATTTATACACATTAGATGCGTAGCCAAGGATACGTGCTTCTCGTTATTTAGAGCTTGTAACACTACCACATAGGCTAACCTTGGAGCAAGGAAGCCTTTGAAGTGTCTCAGTGCTCTGCCCAGGCATGACAAAATGTGAGCCGTCTTCTGTTGGGCTGTTAGTCATACCGTACAAATCTGGATGTCACATAGCTGTGTCCCACTCGAATCAGAGCGCTATTGATAAGTATATAATCCAAAAATGTATTTAGATCCATTGATCTAAATGGGAAGTGGATGCAGCACTGGCCCGATAAAGTTGTGTAGAGGAGTAAAAGGCAGCGCTAGTGCTAGACGGTCTGGTGCAGGTGGAAACGATGTTGAAAGTAAATCTGGTGTTTCCTTGCTAAACAGGAGTTTTTTCCCTCCTATATGCTCACGCTTTTCGCAGTCTAGAGCTCAGGTCATACCTGAATGGACTGCAGAAGTTGTGTTTTGTGTGGCTGGGAGGATTATTTCAGGATGCCACATGTGCTGCAGGATGGCTTTGAAGGGGATAAACGGAATGGGAAGTGTCGGTCTTCATGACCACTGCTAGAAATGATGGTAGGAATGCTGAATGGGGACTGATGGATAGGATGTGCCTTGCATCGCGCTCTATTTTAGACCCAGCTAGCTGTTTGGTCTAGACTCTAGACTAGTTGAAAGTATAAGAATACTGTTTCCTTACCTAATAAATAAACAGTAATAATAGCAAATTAAATCACTGTCTGCGTTGAAATGCCAGTATCAAGGCTACATTTGAAATTCTTTTCCCAGCTGAAGTCTCTGGGAAATGCCAAGGCAGGCAGGACTTCATTCTGGTATCTAATCACAGCTCCCCGCTGCTGACCTGTCCTGTGACCACCAGTGACTCATTTGACCGTCCTTACTGTTACCCGCCTCACCAGCACCGTGGGGGTAATGATAATATAGCTTCCTTTATAAAAGTAGCAATAAAATGCTGCTATGGTTTTTCTCTTTCTCTGCAGCTAACGCTCACTGTTAGGTTTTTATCTTGATGTGTCTGCGGTGTAAAGCGCAGTTCCTGCCACTGCGTCTCCAAAAGCCTGAAGGTGTTTTTGTCAAAATCCAATCCATTGCAGAAAGCATTTCCTCTCGGCGGAATAGATTCACAGCAGAGAAAATGTTTGTGTTTGAAAATTGAACTCATTTAATGATGATGCAGTAGTGTTAGGTATTTATAATCATATTTCTTATATTCTGATGCATTCAGTGGACTATGGATACAGGTAAATTTTAAGTTTATTAGCATCATACATTTAGCCTCCACCACGATCTCATAGCGACTAGCGTTTTTCCTTTATTTCAGCAGTAAACAAACACACAGATCAGTGGATGGGAATTTCCACACTGACACAGGGAAGTAAATACTGATTTTTTTTTTTTTTTTCCATTGACACTGGTCACTCTAAGTTACACAAGCCCTTTCGAAACAAAAGATTTTAAGTGACTTGATATGAAGCACGTGATAGGCAAAGCTGACGGACACAGGACTCTGGGTTTTTCTGAGTCCTTTGCTTTCATCTCTGTCCTTCCAAATTATCTGTTATTTTCTACATAGTAATGCCATGCTGCTTTTAAAACTTCTTGATGTACACTTTTGCAGAAATTTAAGATTGCCTCTCCAAAAAATATGATAACCTGACACTAGAACAAGGTATTCGTCTCTGACTTAAAAAAACAACGAACCCCACCCCCCATACTTGCAGATACGCTCAGAGTTCAGTTTGACTTACGTGGTGGCTGTGCAAAACTGCATCCTGCTGTACAAATGACCTGTTCTTTTTCCAGACCTAATCCTGGGCTATCAGCTTTCACTTTTCCTCCCACAAGATCCTTCTCTAAATCCTTATCCTGCACTAAGTCTTTTAAGTGCCAAGCAAAACTGTTACAGACTGTAAAACGGTGCCATGATGATTGAGATCAGACACAGAGTTATTTTATCTACACACAGGCTTTATTCCTTGAAATAATTTTACCTTTAGGTAGAAAACTTTTCAAAGTAATTTTTTTTGTTTTTTTAAACTATTGGGGCTTTTCTGAAGACTTGACCAGCCATGCTGTCTTTTAATGCTTGCGTGATTGACGTGTGAATTCTTTCATCCTGCATTCTTATCTAGCCATTTTCTGTCAAGTCTGCATGGAATTTTCCTTCTCATTTGATACAACACCAATTGGTCACTGACATTAAACATGGTGAGGTTTTAGGGGTGGTTTTTTTTTTGGTTGTTTTTTTTTTTTATTTCTAGAATACTTTTCTCTGCAAAATTATGAAAGCATGTAAATTTGTATGCTTTAAAAAGTGTATGTACAAAGACAAATTATTTGTGGAAAACATAATTATGTAGCTTTCTAACAAAATTTTTTAAAGCTTCATTAACTTTTCTTACACGTTTTGACTACATGAAAGACTAGATATCTCATTAACGAGGATGCCCGTAGGCCCATTCTTGTAACACTAGTAGCTACTCAACAGGCTGAGAAGCCCAGAAGAATCTCTCTTACCAGTTGGCTACTCCAAACCTAAAATGCCGCTCTCGGCTCCGTAGGACTTGCATATCTGTACTATACCTACATCTATTTCTTTGTCAAGCAACAAGCTGTTTCTGCTACCTGTTAGGAAAAAAAACCCCACCCAAACCCTTATATCAGAGTCCTAGCAGAACCCGATACACCGTACTTACCAGAGTCGCTGGATGTTTCTCACCCGTTGTCGTCTTGGGCCTCGAAGGGTTTGAACACGAGGGATTCCTGCGCTCTTTAAATGCAGTGGCCGCTGCTGTTGGCCCTATGAGCTGGGAGGGGAGGGGAATGAGAGAGAGTTTCAGGGATCTGAGCAATGCCATTGCTATCGCCCAGCTGAAAATAACCTCTGACAAAAGCCTGGCATTTCGTCTCCTTAATGTCCACTTGTGAGTCGGTGGACAACAATGCAGCCCCTCAGATTACACCTAGAGGGCATTCCTAACTGCCGTCTAATAGATCAGAAATAAAGATTAAAGTTTTATAGTTGCTACTGCATTGCTTGAATGTGAACAGTTCCTGAAACGAGGATTTAGTCATAAATAATCACATTGCCAAAAGTAATTTACCAAAACAATTCTTAAAAAAAAAACAACCAAGCCTGTTTTCTAGGAACCTCTGGAACTCAACAGTTTTGAAACAAATAGAATTTTATTCTGCAGTTCATGACTTGATAGATATAACTGGTTTGTCTTTTAGCGTACGGAGGATTATGCTGCTCACTCTAATCTTTAAATTGTTACTGGTTTTAGGCATTAAGATGACTACTTAGTTTGTACGGTGTTTAGCATGTCTGATCATTGGAGCTGTGTTTGCCATGCCTACCTTGGAAAAGGATGATGCTGCAGACATGTTAGAGATGCGGACAATAAAGTAGGAAGCACTTCAAGTTCACTTTTTACAGGGTTTTATTTTCTGTGCTTTAAAGATTTAGAAGCTAATTCTTGTTTTCTGAAGGGGTGTCTGACTTCAGCAGCTTTGTTCAGTATCATGGACTTAGCTGTGCATGAAGGGGCCAAGCCCTTACAGCCCAGGGTTAGGCACCAGGAGTCTGAAGCTGAGAGTCTGAACTCTGGGACTTTCATGGGAGCGTAAGGAAATTAGATGCCAAACCCATGTCAGGATTTAGGGGTGTCTTCACCGAGGCTGCTTTAAAAACTCTTACAAGCCGATAGATCCCTTGGGTGTGCAGTCCAGCAAAGATTTTGTGATGCAGAGCCAGGTCCTTGATGTCAAGTTGGAGGACTATTTTTCCCTGAGCAGGACTCCATCTCTTCTTGGTCATTCTCCCTGGATAGTTAAGGGAACTCTTCTGCTTCTGTCAGATAAGGCTAAATGCAGAGGTGACGGTGACAGAGTACGTGGCATGAGCATTTCTTGTAAGATGGCAGGGAGGAGGGGTTGGGGCAGGACTGAGCTTGCTGTTGGACTACAGGGAAAGCGGTAAGTAGCTTGTAAGCACTTTGTGCCTGCAGCCTGGCTGATTTCTAAGTTGGGACCCTTGCCATTTGCGGGAACTGAGTCTTCTTCTCTGATCCTCACTCACATCATGTAGCTCATGTACTTTGATGGATTTGCACGGTAACCAACTGCAGGGAATTGTGTGGAGAAAGATTACCCCAAAATGTCGGTAAGCATTTTCCCTTTAGGTTTGTCAGAGAATTTAAGGGGAAAAGGCAGGGATCAATCTCTAGTTTCCTGCTAGTGGGTGTTGCTTCCTTTCTGTACCTCTGTGCTTCCCCAGATACTGTGTGCCCCCGTAGGGAAGCGAGTCTGGTTGAGAGGCTCTTTCCAGCTCAGTTGAGCAGTCCGACCCCGGTGGGTTAGTTGGCATTTGATAGAATCCCTGGTCTGCTGTGGTTATCGGGACCCAAAACTGGAAAATAGACTCAGAATATGCAACCGGAACGTACACGTGGATTAATTTTTATATTTCTGGCGGAGCAGGAAGGTAGTGTTTTCTGTAAATCAAAGGTGGTAGGGATTAAAAAATACTGCTTGGAGAACTGGAACGCCACATATCAAAAGTGAAGCGAGCCTGAGGATGAGAGGGACTTCCCCAGAGGCTGGCAGCAGAGCGCATGGGGTGCTCGGGTCACGCTCGAGGGTTGGTGACGCGGGGGGGGGGAAAGAGCAGTGAGCTCAGCTCGTCACTGCGAAATGCAGGTCTGCTGGGGAGCGAGGTACGTCCAGCAGAGGAAGCGGTAGCTTCTCAGCCTGCAAAATGAACAAGTCTAAGTGTGAGGTGTTACAAAGACTGCGTGAAAAAGCAAGCAACTGTATTTCAACAGGAGCCAAGGGACACGGGGCAGCAAGTCGGAATATATGTTCGGCTTTTCAGAACAGAGCACCGTTTGTGAGAAGACCATTTCTCCAAGCCTAATTACTGTAGTTTCTTATTCTGTCAACTGCTGCGTCCAAGAATGAAAGGTTTGTAGTTTGTTTCCTTTGAGTAACGCAAGTTTCTATAAATCTTTGTCTTTATACGTCTAGGATTAAATTGCTAGCATGTGTAAGGAACATCAATCATTTACCGCTTTGGGGGGGG
>JANZLQ010000022.1:25654894-25682457 GCA_026212715.1 Elanus axillaris | reverse complement strand
GGGCGGTCAGTCAGCTTCGGGAAACGGGTTCCTGCACTCGTGTGCTCCGAACTGTGAGGAAAAACAGTTGGTAAAAAGGAAAAAAAAGAAGTTTAAGAGCGGAGTGGTTGGAGGGCTTCCCGTGGGATGGGGTGGGCTGGCTGCCGGCCGCCGGGGAAGGGCCGTTCGTACCACCGCCCCTGAGGTAGGACTCGGCGGCGGGCGGCACCGCTTGAGCACCAGCGCTTCTGTTCTGCAGGTAGGCGTTTGGGATGCAAACCTGCTTTACTTGGGGCTTTCTTTTTGTAGCAGAGGTAGGGCTGCGTAAAGGTAAAACCTGTTGGTGGAACTGTATTGTTTTCTGAAAGGAAGGCTGGGAATTCAAACCAAAAAGTTGCCCCAAGGAACCTTCGCTCCTTGGTGTCGCCAGCCATGTAAAGCGAGGTTTAGGTTGGGGTGGACATTTGCTCTTTTTCCTTGTTCCTGCTGATACAGTTACTGTGTATTGGGCTCTTTTTGTAAAAGGTGCACTAGAAGGTGTGAGTGTTAGGAGTTCTGGGAACCCAGAACTGGTGTGTGACTCGCAAGAAGTACCATTATAAATACTAAAAAATGATAGTTGTGTGTTTTGTGGCGGTTTTTTGTGGTGGTGTCTTTTTTTTTTTTTTTTTTCCTCTGGGATGATCGCATGCATTACTGTGCTTGCTGGAATTTGAGTTACTGAAATGAGGAGCCAATACATTCATGTGTTTCAGAAATCAAACTGGAACACCCCACCCCCCCCAAACCAGGCTTTTACATTCAAGCTGTCACTTTGTTACTTTTTTCATTTATGCTGAGCTGTGAAAATTACCCTTATCCCCTAATCAAGAAGCCATTATCTCTGTTCAAACACATTGTAGTATCTCTGGTGCCCTTTGCTCCGGGGAGATCTTTGCTAGTCTCAAAGTTAGCCTTAAAATCTGTCCATTTTGACAGCATCCCATATTTTAAAGTAAAGGTTAAAAGAATTGCTACCTTTATTACAGTTATTGAAATAATTACTGTGTTGGTAACTTGTGTTCTTCTGAGGTCTTCCTTACTACACTGCTGCCTTTGCCCTTTTGAGATTACAGAAGTACGTAGAGCAGTCAATCAGTGTGCTCGCTTGCACCTGTCAATTTGAACCATTTGTATTTCACCCTGCTCTTGCTTGAGTTTCTCTCTGTAGCCCTAGGTATAAGAAGCAGTGCTTATGTTCTCTGATAGGTACCTTTAAAGGAGAAAAGCCTAAGGATTACAAGTTGTATGGCCTTGACAGAGAAGCAGATGCACCGGTACCAAGTTAAGAGTAGGTCTTTTAATGTATAACCTTGAAGCCTTTTGCATGACGATTCTCACGGGGGATGTTTGCTAGTTTCAAGTAAAGTGCTGAATCAAGGTACCGCCTGATGCCAGAAATCAGCATTGCAGAGTGATAAGTAATTTTATCTATGCTGGTTCAACTAAAGAGTTACTTGAAGCATCGTCATGTGGATTAAGGAGTGTTGTGATACATCCTAGTGGTTTAGCCAAATCCAGTGAACGGTAAGCTAGGATTGATTATATGTGGGGTGGTATGTAAATCAAGAATAAGTAAATTAAGGTACTTCTAGTGCTTGTGTTCTGGTTAAGCATACCTTGCCCATAGATATTTTCCTCTTCCTGTAACAGCGTTAGCTATGCACCATGCCAAAGAAAGCACTAATCTGGTTTGCTTTGCATGCTCTGCTCGGAGTTGTACTGCTTGTGTGAACACATGTTGCCAATAACGGATTTGCTTTAGCGCGATCACAAGGCAGCAAAGTTCAACATCTTGTGTGCTTCACGGATGTGACGCTGTACTTCTGTCAAGCAGAAATGTAATTAACGGCTCACATAAAACCAAATGCATCAAGAATTTTACTGAAATAATTCTTATCAGGTAATTCCGTGTATAAGGTCACTTACAAGTTGCCTGGGGTGGTGGTGGTGGAATCTCTATCCTTGGGGAATATTCAAAAGCCATCTGGACATGGTCCTGGGCAAGGGGCTTTAGGTGGCCCTGCTTGAGCAGGGGGTTGGATAAGATGACCTCAGCCATTCTGAGATGTATAGTGATTACATCTTAATGTAGTCCATTGTAAATTTCAAAAAAAGTCACTGATGGTATGTGAATTGAAAAGATTCTGTGGTTTGTACAACCTTCAGAAAGCTGAACTTTCTGTAGTTTTCTGCTCTGCTGCCTCATTGTTCGGACTGTTTTAGGCTGCTCTCCTCAAGGAGCTAGTTTGCGATTACTCTTTCTAGACCTGGAACTGTGGATTTTTAAGTGGTAGACGCCTGAAGGAGCTTTGCAGGAAAGTGCCTCAAGTTAGGCATCCGGTTCCGTTGTTGAAACGCTGTTGTGGGAATCCCTGTGAGTGCTGCTATGTATTGTGTATGTCTCTTCCAGTTGTCATGTTTTCTTGTAACGTTTCTTTTATTCAAGTGAATTTTAAAGGCAGTAGATATCCCTCTCTTATTATACCTTAATTCTAATGCCCGATGGGTGTAGAGGAGAAACTGCAGTTTTCTGCAGGTACGTACTTCTAGTCAAGAAGTTCATGGTATAAGCAGACCCTGCAATACCTCTGAAATCTCTCAGTAGATTGGGTTAAATATTTGATATATTTTAAGTATAGATAATGAAATCATTTTAGTCAATAAAAATGAAAAGAAGTCAGAGTGGATTCAGAAGTACAGTGTAGCAGTTGCAAACCACAGCTTTTTCCTTATTCAGGTGCTTTTGTAACATTAATCTCTCCAGTCCCTTCAAAATTCTATAGTAATTAGGATTATTGTATTTATCCTTTTGTTGTACTAATTTTCGCTCGAGGTTATGTTGTAACAAAAATATATCTTCATTTCAGAACTAGGAATAAAGTTTTCCAGAGGGTGAGAATAACTTACGATTGCTTCTTGCAGAAGTGGTGTAAGCACTTGGGTTTGCTAGAGGTCAGACTTCTTTTACTCCTTTGTATCTATAAGACAAGACTAGTCTTTAAATCATGGAGATGTGCTTGTAGGCTGTATTTATGTCGTATTATTTACCTAGCAAGATGACTTGCACTAAATGGCTTTTAAATTATTACAAAAAAACCCTTTTAAATATTAAATAGAGTAGCAAAATGATGGCAAATGAAGTGATATGTGGCAGACTAAAAAACCACAGTGTCTAAAAGTGATCTGACTTATTTTTTTGCCATTCGTTATCTCTTCAGACGGTACTGTGTACTCTGCATAGCCTGGGTGGTCAGTAAGATCAGCTCTGCAGTAGACACATGCAGCTCTAGTTGTATGTAGGTACCCAAAGGAATTGCTGCTGCCACTTGCTGGCCTGGGAACTGGTGCGGTTGCAGGGAGAAATGATGGGGGAGAAATAACTGGCAGCCCCAAATCTGGGTGCAGGAGCAGCAGCTCAGTTCAGGTCACAGCACTGGGGTCAGGAGGTGGCAGTCCCTGGTCCAGAAGGTGCTGTGGAGTGCTTTACTTGAGCCTTACCTAATTTTGTATTCATTAGCCTGCATAAAATTAAATCATATTAAGGCGTATTATTGAATGAGTTGATTCAATTTAACCTCAGTCTATTTGCTTTCAGTTGTTACATTATCTTTTAAAATTAGGCAAATTAAATCAGCTGGTCAAACTCTGAGGTGAAAGCTGGGAAGGAAACGAAAACAATTGTTATGGAAACCTGGATTTCTAAAAAAACAAATGCCTTCTTCAGGCATGCTAATTTCAGGGAATGCTAATGAAAACTTAATGCGTGCACCAGAAACTACACTGCAAGAATATTAATAGCATGGTACAAAGAGAAATAGAGATACAGTGTTTAGTGCTTAACTTTTGCAGGTATATCCTTTTTGTTAAGATGAATTGCTAGGGAAAGAAGACAACAGCACAGAAATGTGGGTGTATTCAAGATCAAACACAGCTGAGGTTCAACAGGGCACTAGCTTAGCACTGGTGCTGAGCGCACAGAGTGAAGACTCTATTAAGTGAAGAGCATGTTTCTACTTCAAATGCATTCTACTTTTTGCAGTCGAACATTTTACAGATAATAGCATCTAAACACTTTCGGTATATTGTAAATCTCGTTCTTCCAACGTTTCAGAGGTGAGCTATCTCTGCGAAGAGTTGAGACTTGTGGCCATTTAAGTGAATCAATTTTTCGGAGAAATGAAGAGGTATTCTGCTTTCCAAAGAGAAACACGCAGACAGGTCTTTCACTAAAGTGTTATTTCCTGATCCAAATCTGAAGTGTAAGCTGGAGGAAAGGCCTCCTTGCTTATGTCCTTGCTGTTATATTGTTATTTACAGGAGCCTTTGGAACGTCTTATTTCCCTAAGTGATTGTGCTACTGAAACCGCTTAATTTATTTTTTCTTCTGTCACGTATTTATAGTGGAAACTAGTATGGATTCTTAAAAGCAGCCCGTGAAGTATTTTTCTGAAGACCTGGTCAGGTTCTTGCCAGCAAGCAGCATCTGAGTTCTTACTCAAAAGGATTCCTACTGCACAGACATATCCAAAAGTTAATGTCTGTTAAAAACACAGATTCTTACACAGATTCCATAGCCCCTCAGTGCTTCAGCTGAAAAATGACACGTGTCATGTCAAATGGCATGTCAATAGCTGAATACTTTGTACTGCAGGATTAAGAAAACAGACTACACTGAGGTTGTACACACACACTTTACTCCTCTGGTTCAGCTGAATAGATTCACAATATTCTTGTGTTGAATTGTTTGGCTTAACTCGTCAAGTTGGAAGAGCGTTGCATTCGCACCAAGCAATACATTTTCCTCTAGTCTAAATTTACTGGTTTCAGAGGATTTATACTGGGAATGAATTTGGTTGAAGAATGTTAATAGTATTTTATATGTGAAGATTTTTCTCTATTTCAAGGAAATTCTCCTTTCCCTGAATTTTTGTACCATATTATATTTGAAAGCTGTTTCTCGGAGTTGTCTCTTCACGTGTCTTGCTTTAAACCTTCTGGCCAGCTCTGTCTTTCTGACTTGAGCCGTTTTTTCATCTTAAGGTGCTTCTTGCTCTGTAGGTTCTCTCGCTCTAACATTTGATAGCTCATTTGTTTCATATCGACTCTCTTTTAAGCCTGCTCTTGGGTAGTCCCATCCCAAAGAGGTGTGTTCTTCCAGGCTGTCAGGTACCGCAATGACAGGTACGTGATAGGCACCTGCACTGGGACATGAGCGTGTGTAATAATTATCTCCAAGTCTGTGATATACTGGTGAATGCACTGAACAAAGACTCAGCCTTCTTCAAAGACTTCTTTCTGCCATCTTTCTAGCTGAAGGGATAACTTACTGAACGACCTTCTGCAATTTGAGAAGTCTGGATTTTTCAAAGGTAGTCGGCACCATATGCCCTGTATCCAGTCTTCCTTGTAGGAAGTACATCTGAAAGTCAGACTTGGTTTGTCTGTGCTGAGGATTCCACGTTGTGGAATGGGTAATAAAAATTCCTGACTTCTTGGAAATGGCATGCGTTATAATGGCATAAAGGGAATAGGGGATTCTGAGTTTCTTCTGTGTGCAATTAGAAGCAAAACTCTGCTGAGTTGAATCCAGACTCTTCTTTCCGTTAGCTAGTTTTCCTGTGTCTTTTCTGTGTGGTGAGGGAGTTATTCAGCACTGCACAGATAACCTTTTTTCTTTTTTCCCCTAAGAGAATGCTCCTTGAGTGCAGTAAATCCACCACAAAGCCCATAATATCTGAAATAAACTTTACTTGCACCTGCCACCTCCTATTCCAAATGCCATCTCTATTGAAACACTCCTCTCTATTCTGTATATAGCATCTTAACCAAGCTGAAATATTTCATCTGCCACAAAGGGATTAAACATGTCAACAGTAATTATCTTTGCATTATTCTCTGGCAGTTGTTTTGCCTTAAATATGCTCAGAGCTTCATTATAACTTTCTCCCTAAATCTCTTGCTGCATAAATCTATCAAGGTATCATTTGTTGGCATAGCAGGTCCACTCTTAACACTCTTAACTCATAACACGTGTCCACTCTTGCAAGCAGAAGATGGTCAGGATGGTTTTACTCATAAATCCTAGTCTGCGTTGTTCTAGTTGAAATCCCATCTGAGCTTACGCTCTGCTTGGAAGCCTGTTAGGCTGCTGCTAGAAGGTGATTCTAACCTGTGAGAGGACTGAGATTTTTTTGCAGAGTTTTGAGTTATTACTAGAAAATATTCAGTGCTTTGAGTTCTAATGACAGTCGAGCTGTACTTTTAGCTAGAAGAACTGGCAGAGGTAAGTGAAGAGAAGAGAGCAAGCAAGAAGGACTAAATGGATCTTTAAGTTCCACAGACTTTTCAATGCTACACCGCCCCCCAGCAATGGGCTCCTCAGCCCTGCATGTTTCGGTTTATAAAATAACTGAATAATACTGTGTAGACAAAATATTTCAAGTGCTATTTCTCAACACCTATTTGTAATTCTTATTGTTAAAATAGATTTAATTTCATGTTGTGCTCAATTAACAGTTTTTGTTACTTTAAATGCCTGTAAAATGTCATTTACCAAAGACTGACAATAAAGGTTTTGATTAAAATACCCCAGAAGCCAAGAGAAATGAAAAATTTTGTTAATATCAAGTTTTCAAGGGCGTTTTTTTTCCCAAAAGATTAAAGCCACATTTCACTCTTCTGAAATATTTTTATTGGAAAAAAGTATGTCGTCAAATATACATTAACCTAGAACTGTATGAGAAAGTAACTTACGGTCCTCTATTATTAAAGAAAGCTTGCCTTTATTACCTTTTCAGTGTATTCCTGCCGAAAGCCTAGCATTTAAGGCTAATAACTAGACAAACACATTTAGGGTACTCTCTGGGCATTGTAATAGCCCAGATGAGGTTGTTGGCATAGGCAGTACAATGCAGTAATACTCATGCTCCAAGAAGGCACAGAGGATGATAAATATCCATTGTGGTGTGCCCATCAAAATAAAATCCAGTTTGCTTTGCTTGGCAGCCTCGCCAATTCTTCACAGAAATGATAATTCTCTGAGGATATTTTCTTGTGAAGATACAAAGGAAAAAAAAAAAAAAGAAACTTAAATGTGTTTGAATATTCATTTTGTAGTTATCTTATTCTGTTTTGTTTCTTCCCCCTCAGAGAATGAAGGAAAATGTGTGGTGCTCTAACAAAGAGCGTTTTTTCTTCTGAATAATCTGACATGGGAAAATTTTGCATCCAGCAAAGATTGTGATGAACGGGGGTTTTCACTGTGAATTACCTCCCGGCTGTACTCCCAAACGTGGCCTGTCAGTCAGGTATATGTGATTTGCAGTTTGCTCCTTTTTCCCCTGAAGGGACCGATACAGTCTTTAGCCTCAATGGAGAGCTGCCTGGTGAAATGACAGGGGCCTGGACAGGCCCTGGGCACGCTGCACCGGTGAGGTGTAATAGACTGTTACCAGTCACGTAGGCACCTTTTTCAAGGGCCATTTATCCTGAAGGAAGCTTGCTGTGCCTCCTCTCAAGTAAGGGACGCCTTTTCGTTTTTAGTTTAAACAAGGGAAGCCTCTTCTTTAGAGAACTTTGTCACGTGAAGTGATGTCCAGCGCTGTGGACGCGCAGCCGGCAGGTCCCGCTCTCCGTGGTGGCGGGAGCCTGTGGGCGAAGGTTTGTCAACGGGGTGGGACAGCGACCGGCTGGTTTTACACCTCTTTGCTGTTGCTGTTTCTTATCTGAATTACAGCAGCATCCGGAAGCATCAGCTGAAACAAAGACTCTGTTTTGGTATTCTGTTCACAACCACAAAATACGCAAGGAAGGATTTTCCAGTAATTAGGGTGCTTGTTTGAAAACTGGGCTTAGATTTTTCTGAAACCCTTGCACAACTCAATTGATTGCAGACTTTAACTACTGAGTCCCTTCTCTCTAGCCAGGCCCATTCTGGTTTCCCCAGGCACCCAAACAGCCTTAATTATTTTAAATTTTCTGTATGATAAACAGTATAGATAAGCAAATGTTTATTGGGCCAAAGAGTGAAAAAGAACTAGACTCTGTCACAGTGTATACATCTGTGAGAAGGTACTCCTGGTGTCTCCAGTGAATATTTCATACAAAATACCTGCATATTATTTGGCGTACGGGCAAGAATGGCAGTCAGTTGCAATGTCTTTCTCTGGCCTAATAATAAGTCATTTATGCTCTACAAGTGAAAGAGCTTCAGCAGAAGAATCGGGAATGTTTTCCTGGTGGTTGAGGCTGTGCTACAGAGATGGGACAGAAAAGTTCGCATCTCCCTGTGTAGAGAAGAACTTCAACTGCCCTGCTAGGGAGGATTTCCAGATGAATTTTGTGGGATGGAGCAGAGGTAGCTACTTAATTCTAGGAGATGGTGTAGACTGAAAAATTTTGTGGGGAAGAAGGTGCTGCTTACCAAAGTTACAGAGGTCTGAGGGGGTGAGGGTGAGGCTTGTTGAGTATGTTAACAGCTCAGCTTTTTGTGGTCTCCTGAGTTTGTACAAGCAAGAATATGTCCCCTTTATGCATTTAGCCGGCATATCCGTTGCTTTCTTCGTCTTTTCAAATTACTATCTACATTAGGTAAAGGTGAAATCTGGGGTGTTTTTTATCTAGAGGAGGGAAAAAAGGCAAGGTTCAGATATATCTCTCTGTTCTCCATTCCCCTAGATTCAGGGAATCTATGGAAAAAATAGAAAAACCAGCACCACTGCTGGTTTTCAGTCCACTTCTCAACAGCTGCCTTTCATATGAAAATGTGAGTAAGAAAGACACTATCAGGTAAGTAAGGTTCAATATTTTTCTGTAGAAATTACAGTATGCAGAAGCTAGCATTGACAGACAAGTTTTAAGCAATTAAATACATGAGTCAAAACCAGGGTTACGTCCTGATTTGAATGGGAGATTTGGGTGGACTCAGAAGGCAAGGACATGTTCATTCAATTCAAAAGCTTCCCATTCTGGGAGTATTAGCATTGTTGTTAATAGAAGAGAGATGTGGCTCACAAAGAAAATGGAGTCAGACAATGGACGGGGTATTGGCACGGAAAGCTACTGCTTGTATCTGAGAAGACAGGATGGAAGTTTGTATGCACTGAAAAGTAGACCTTTCTGCAGTGACCTTGGTGACAGCACGAGAAGTGCCCTAAGTGGCCTTTATACACAGGCCAGATTGCTCTTGAAAATTTTGTTTTCCTTCACATAATTGCTTGAATGCGGCCGAGGAGGTACAAAGCCAGTTCTCTGCTGTTGACATGGGGACGGTTTGCTGGGATGACTGACAGTCCATCCGGTTGGAGATAAGCACGTTTCTCCAGTTGTTTGCAAGTCCTGCCTCATGTTAAATCATTTATCTCTGTAATCAGTGAATCACAGATCAAGATAAACACTTGTGCAGAGTCAATAAACCTAATTTTTATTTTTATAATTAAATCTTAAGAGCCACCTGATTTTGCATTGAATCAAGACTATAATTTCAGCAGTAAACATCTGATATTTTATTGTAATGAAGAAGCTAAGAATGAATAGAGCCACATTTTTGATTAATTAGAATTTTGTTGCCAAGGAATTAATCTGTTTTCCCTTCTCTGTGGGGGAAAAAAAAAACCCAAACCCTCTCTAAAATTAGTTTCTCAGCAGGCTTAATTATAGAAATGTTGAGTGAACTCCAGCAGCAGATACATTTCAACATTTCTTTGTTTTCCTGGATTAAGGGGGCAAATGGGAGAAAATAGATGACTGTTAAATAGTGAATGTGGCTATTATTTTTGCTGAACTTAAAGGAAGAGGAAAGCTAGCCCTGGACCTAAGACTTCCTGGTCGCTAGCTATTTCTGAGTGAGATAAGAGAGCGAGTTTAACTTGAACTGTAATAACTCAGACCTGTATTCATGTAGAAATGGCTCCAGGGTGAAAGTCTGTACTAGTTAACTGCTGCTGTATCAACTGAGGAGTTGCTGTAGTAATACCCTATACGACTGTGCTTCCTTAGACAATCCTTCGGACTGATTCCCGTCTTCTTCTGAGGCAATGGGGGTGATGCTCACAGAACTGACAGGCCAAAAAGATGAGATAACTGTACTGCAGTAAACTTTATTGAATTACTTGTGATTTAGAGATGTGAATCCATTTGTGCATGTGGCAAGCTAACGTGTAATTTCTGTGGGTATGAATAAATAGAGCAACCACTTAGTATTTTAAAAGGTTGCTTTCTGTCATTTACTTACGGCAGCAGGGAATGCCTTTCATTCCTTCTAAGTTTCAAGGAAGAAATGCTTTTTCTTTGCTAAGCTACCACACTTACGTGATTTGTAATAAGTAATGTGTCAGTTGCCATATTCCTGCTTTAATATGTCTCTTTCGGATGCAGAAAGCTATGTTCACAATAAGGATAACCAGACAGCGTTAGAAAATTCAAAAGGATACCGTCTCTACATCAGAAGCAGGGATCCAAATGCTGCAGTTCAGGCTCATCAATATTGCTAAGTGGTTTAGATGTGAGTAATTGAAACTTGCTGCTACTGTGTGCTTCTAGCAAAGTGTGAAATTGAGGAACCAGAGGACAGTACCCAAATGCACGGATGCACGACTGCAGTCTGAGTGCTTTCCTTGTGGGCGACTGAAGCATTTATTGTCTAGTTACCTCAGAGTAGAGAGTACAGAAAAGCTTAGTGATGAGAACGCTTTGGGTCCTAAAATTTACTTCTTCATTTCACTGTTAGCAAAATAAAACCCCAGCCAAACCCAACCCTCAAAGACCTGTAGAAGGCTGATTAATGGTGTAATAAGCAGTTAGGTCTTGCTATTAGCATAGTTGAAACTGTGCTGATGATATTTTAACACTTCTTTCTCTGGAAGAGATGTACTGTAACTCTTCTTGTATGAGTGATGATGTAGATACAGTTCAAAAAACTGAATACAATGATCTGGACTATTCCCTAAGAAAATGTTTGTGATTAAATGAGGACGGGGTTATTTCATTCTCCAGCTCACGCTGAGCAGTGGCTGAAGAGCTCTTCCCACATAGAGGGATTTTTTTCTGGAAATTGTCTCCCGTATTAATAATCTCTCCAGTTGTAGGGAGAGGGATGAAGAAGGAGGAGTCCCTTGTCCCTTTAAAAGCCATGTAAAATAGCACTCAGTAAGTTTGCTCAACAGAGTCCCTGTCAGTGAGATACTAGTTCTTGTGCACTAGGTTCTTAAATACTGGATGGAAAATCTAGTATCTCTATTCAAAGGTAATAGACTGTTTTGCCTTAGTAAGGTCTTTATATAATAGCTCAAAAAATGAAAACTGTTTCCTGAAGACGACTCGGCATGCAGAGCCCTTTCGAATTGGGAAAACCAGTTCAGCAGTCTGTATGTCAGCATGCCAAAAGAGGAAGAGAATGAAGAGAGGGCATGGCTGAGCTGGGTTCTATCTGATCTTGCAGCTATTCAAGGTAGAAGACCCTGAAGATAGCAACTTGGTAAGAAGTTACCCCCAAAGGCAATTCATAGCTTGCCTATTTCAACAAGCCACCTATGGTATATTCTGAGCTACAAATTTTTGTGTAAACTCAACTTTGTATTCTTCTAGGATAGGCATAACTATTTTTTCCCTGCCCGATCAGCTACATTTATGTCTCACGGAAGCAATGAACAAATGCTATTTAAAGTACCTCAATATATATATTTATCACTTACGTGAATTACTTTTTAAGAGAGAATAAAACGTTGTACACGTGCTAGAAATTGTAGCCAAAGAGTCTTTTCACTTTAAGAGGAAGTAAAGAATACAGTGAATCCAAATTTCTTTGTGCTTCTTCTCTGGAGAGCGATTCAGTTAAAAATTCAGATTTCTCACTCAAATCCATAGTTTCTGCCTGAAACTTTGTAAATATCCAGTTATGAAGCGAAACAAACAGGAGGTTGAGCTTGACTGCTAACTCACAGATGTATTCTGCTTTCTTGCTTGCTCTGATTAGTATCTTATTCTTTAAACAGTGCTGCACACACCACTGTGACTATTCTTACAGGAGTTATATTATGAAAGAATGGCAGACTGTGGATGAGGAGGACCTTTTTCATAAATCATTTCCCTTTGCAATGCTTCTATTTTCTCTTCTGTAAAATAGTTAGGTAAAAATACTATATTTTTCCTGGTACTAATAAGAAAATTCATAAAGCAAAGGAGTTCTTTGACTCCAGGCAGTTGCATTTTATCTACCAGCCCTCAAAATACAAAAAAGGTATCAGAAGCTTGAACAGGTATCCCTTCCTGCTTGCTAACAGATCTGCTTCTTTCCCACTTTCGTCACAGATAGGGCTTTAACCTTTCCAGTGTTAATAGTGAAACTGCTATTTTTGGTTTAAAGAAAAAATAAAAAATGATACTTTCGGTCCATTAGAGTGTTAAAGTATCATTTCATTTCACAGTCTACATCCTTAAAAGGCTGTCATAGCAGCAGTAAACCAAAGATTAGTTAAAAGCCATGACAAAGTTGTAATTTTATTCCTAACATTCCTATATATAAGAAAACAGGTGACAAAAGGTTTCCACTCCACTGAAAATTTTCTGCTCTCTTACATCTTCTTAACTGACACTTAGTGCTTGGATAATAGTGAGAACACAGGAAAAAAAGATTACAGCTTTACATTTGTGACACTGGAGTTAATGGCTGAAGAGGTGCTTTCCTTCTCAGGCTTCATTTTCAGGCACTTAGAGCTTTCTGAATAGATTACCCTTTGAGGTCCCATTACACATGCTTGCTTTCATCCCAAAAGGTGGTTTGTGGCTTTTTTGTTTAGTCTTTTTTTGTATTCTTTCATTATATTTTTCTTGGCTATTTACTTGATACCTAAATATGTGGAAAAGTATCTTCATTATTTCATCAGTGGTTCAGATTTTTTTTTCCCCTCTGCACATTGGTATTGGTGCTTCTGCAGAACATCTGCCTTTGAGACAGTAATTTCTTTTATAGATAACTATTCAAAGTTCTAAAAACCTGCCTGCTCTGTTTGGGTTTTTACTTCTTGAAATAACCAGAGAATTCTTTCTTAAAAAACAATTTGTAAAGTGTGATTTCATGGTTAAAAGTGTAAATATGTACTAAGTAATTAATGAAGTTGCCCTCTGTGAATAGTGGCTACACATATCAGAGTAATAAGAATAGATGATTTCTGATGGTTTAGAGCAGGATTCCACTCTCCTTTATGATGTGGTGGGAAAAAAGCATCTGTTTGACGAATAAATGCCATAAATAAAAGCCAGAGTTCATAGACAGCTTCAGTTTTGACTTTCCTAACACTTGTAGACAATAACCCCCCTTTGTTTATATATATTCAGATTAGCAGACTTGATGTGGGAAAATGATGAGGAACCAGGGAAGTCAAATCCACTGCTACGGCTTCCTGATGGAGCCCCTAACTGTCAGTCCACAACAATAATAATTCCAGTCTCTTGGCTTTCAGTGTAAATGGATTAACTCAAAAAGATGAATTAACATTGAGGCGTTTGTGTTTCAGTGAGAAACCGCTCTGTGTGCCGGTGCACACACACAAAAAGAATGAAAGATCAGCAAAAAGAACCAAAGATCATTAAACACAAACAAAACCCAAATCCTGACTGAGAGGTTTCTCTAGGACGACCATGTGTCATCTACAGTCATTCTTAAGTTATTTAAGATGGTGAACGTGGTTTATTTGAGAGAGCATATAGGCGCTTTGTTATGTTTTTTAGTACATTAGGTGCAGATCCAACAACGTATCAGTATTGTCTGTTGTAATTCTGAGACAAAAGGGGTTTTGTAGAGAAAAAGCATCTGTAGAAAGCAAAAAAGTTAATATGTGCACTATCTGTGTTCCTACGGCCAACTTTGCTGTAGTGCTTGACCCTTGGTAGTGCTTGGTACTGGTAGTAGCGTCTTGAAGTAACACACAAAATAATTGCAGCAAGGTCCTCCTCACCCTCAGGGTCCCTATGAGGCCATAATTTCACAGTGAAAGTGGTCCTGGCAATGCTGGCTGACGATGAGCTCATCAGGACTGGGAATAGGTTTTGGTTTGGGTTTTTTCCTAGCTTTTTTTTTTAAATAAACATGTGAGGATTTCAGAATTCCTATGTCTCAGACAGTGGTCTCCTACTGAAAAGACACAGCCCCTGTAGAAGGACATAAACTGATAGTAAATTTACAGAAATACTGTCTTGTTTTTCAAAGCTACCATAGGCCATTACAAGGAGAGACGGATAAAGAAACACCCAAGGCTATGTAGCACTGCATGCTGTGCGCAAAAATCCTGCAGTCATAAGGCTAAGCATACTGTCTGACTGCCGCTAAAACAAGCATCTTTTCTTGGAACAAGGGTTAGTTATGGTAGAGGTGGCATAAAAGGTAGAGGTGACCTAAAAGTGATGGCATTGAAAATATGTGGTTTTCTTTTAAAGGAAATAGTAAGTATGAGTCTAAGGCATAGTTTCATCCTTTCTCTTCCCTCTCCACCTTTTTTCCCCCTCTCCCCTCTGTCAAATCTCTCACAATAGCTTGGTCAACAGCATTTTCGTGCTTCATTGGTTTTGAAAAGGACTTGCTGTTCCCTGCTGTTAGATTATTTCCAGGAGACTGTCTCAGGTCAATAGTCGTAACATTCTTCGCTCAACTCCCTCCCCTACCCAGACCAAAAAAAAAAAAAAAACCCCCAAAAATAATTAAATATAAAAAAAAAAAAGCTCGGACGTGGGAAAGGGAAATTTTTATTTGCATGATTGATCCACGGTATTTTTGGTATAGAACCTTCCTTTTCTTGACAAGTACGCGGTCTCTGCACACAATTCCCATAGAGAAATTTCTCCTACAAGGCACAAGTGGTAGCAGCTAGGTTTCAGGTGAAATCACCAGAAAACCTAGGGACCTTTTATTGGTATCAATTTCATTGCAGTCTTCAAAAAAAGATTCCTTGCTCCAAGAAACGTAGGAGACATTGAACGTAATAGCCAAAGTAAACATTATTGAGTTGTGGTTACCTTGGATATTGGTTCTTTAGGTTTTGTTTGTACTCTCCTTCAGGTTTATTTTAACAGTTCATAAAAAGGCAGAAAGATGTTCAGCTGGGGTGCATGTTGCCACCAAACTGATGCCTCTCATGGCTCAGCCGCAGCAGCCGAGCACTGCAGAGCAACAGGGCTGGCTCACGCTCTTTCTTGCCTGCTTCATTCATTAGCTGTGGTAACAACTTCTATATACAAAGGTGTTAGCTGCAGGCTTTGCAGCTGTGGTTAATCTGCAACTGTTCTTCTGCTATCTTCTCCTTCCCCTGAAAATATTTTTTGTATTTAAAGGTGTCAGGTTAGGACTGCCAGTATGAAATAAATGTATTAGGTTTGTTTTCCACTCCAGTGAATTTAGGCTAATGTTAGGATGGATTTTGATTTTCTGGAACTGCTTGAACTGATTAAATTAGCGTGGGAGCAGATGCTTGCGGACAAAGTAAAGACAGTTCCTGTTAAGTAAAATGAAATTTATTTGTGTGGTGTTTAAATAGGACATTATGTGATAACTAGCAACTGTTGATAGTTTTACAGTATACAAAATGGGGAGAGACCACAGCAGGTTGATTTGACAACAGCAGAAGTGAACAAGACAACTCAATATTGTGCTAACCTGTCTTGGGAACAAGCATGTTTCCTTCACTCTTCATGTGATTTTTGTAAATCTTATTAACACTCTCTTTGGTGTGCACCAAACATTGCTGTTATTTGTACGTGCCACTGTGGGGTCACGCAGTTAGCCAGCGGCCAAGCTCCACGACTCGCTGAGACACTGAATGCCTCGGCGTGGACTAAGAACCACCTGATTCCTAATCTTAGCTTTATTCTTGCTTTCTGGAGTTTGCTTGACCGGCTTGGGGCACCCAAGACAGCAGAGGAACTTTTAGTGTCAGTTGTATTTTAGAACTAGTATTTGAATTGGTACTTCATAGTGTCAGTGTCATGGAAATAATTAAATTATAATAGAACATTAGCTCTCTGAGTAATACAAGCAAAGCCAATCCATGTTCATCAGCTGCCTGAAAGTATAGGCTAACAGTGAAGCCCATCTTAGTAATGAACTGAAGCATAAACTGTGGTGTTAGAGCTTGATCTTGAATGTTATACAAAATAAGATGTTATTTACTGTTTTTAGTCTGGAAAAATGATCTTCCCAGTGTCTGCATGTTTGGATTTGGGAATTTGGTTTAAACTCTTTTTTTAATAACAAACACTACAGGAAGAACATGGTGCGCTTTGTCAGAGGAAACACTGACTTCTTGGATATAAGTAGCTTCTGTTAAGACAGGCAGATTCAGCCATCCTTAGGCTTCCTTACACATTTTTTCTTTCATAGACATTATTCGGTTCAACATAGTTTAAATACTCCAGCTTCAGTGCTCTAGGGGAGAGATTTTGGAAGTAAAGAACATAGGTAAGGGAACAGCTTGTCAGAAAGTAAGAATTTAGCACTTAAACACTCCAAAGGCATTTCCACATAATGAGAAGAAACAAATTACAGTTCAGATCTAAAAATCTTCTACCTATCATGTTTTTCAGCTCTGGGTTAAAGAGCCTTCCTGAGCTGATGGGGGTGTCTGAGCTCTCTTAGCCTGGGATAAGCAGCATCTTGACCAGCAACTTTGGGTACTGAAAAGTAAAATGTAGTGGTGTGTGTACAGCATGGAAAGAACATCGAGAGACTCCGGACAACTTAATTTCTATAGAAGTTTGCATAGCTACTGCCTCTGCTTTTCAAAAGGAAAGAACTGTATGTATCTTGATGCTGCACATCATTATAGAGTTTGGGTTAGAAAGTAAAATTTTGCTGTTCGTCCAGATGCATTAATAGCAACTGAAATAAATGCCAAGTATTAATGGCTAGGCCATAGAGAAGGTAGGGGCTGTTGCTACTTAGAGGAGATCAAATAACCTTCAAATGAAGAAGCTGTGCTGAGAAACCAGAGGTTGAAGCTCTTCATCTGTTAATGATGTGCGTGTGAAGATTTTTGAGATGAAGCCCAGTCTGGGAGCCTGAGTTCTGCAGACCTCTCAAATGTTTCAATGTCTTCTCTGACATGCATGACCCCTTGATGAAATGTGTCCTTTTGCCTGCTTATATAGTGCAGGACCAGAGAGATTGTTTTGATCTTATATTTGTTACCAGTCAATACAACTGTTAGTTCAAGTTTTTAGTTGTAGTTTGGAACTGAAAAATTCAGGTTCTGTTGATGATAAACTCTCAAGTGCATAAGCACGTGCAACTCAGGATGTTAAAAAAAATTAATATATTTTTGCTGGGACAGTCACTATTTTAAAGTTGGTAGCACTTTTGCTGTTGACTTCTATGAGAGATTGTTCATACAAGACAACTAAAGATAAATGCACGAGATAATGGTCTCATCCATATATTGAGGGAATGTCTTAACCATTAAGCTATGGAGAAGGACTAAGTGTACAGGACTCACTCTGGCCTGACAGCAGACAGTTATTCATACACAGTACAAGAGTTTGGGCTATAAAAGATGAAGTTTCAAGTCTTGCTTCAAGCCAGGAAGAATAGAAATCCTTTGGATATGGATCTTTTGCAACACACTGCTACTTGCTAATAAAGGGTATTTTGCACAATTATAGAGTAGCTGAGGTTGGAAGGCATCTCTGGAGATCACCTAGTTGAAGGCCCTGCTCAACCAGGGTCAGCTACAGCAGGTTGTCCAGGATTGTGTCCAATGACAGAGACTACACAACCTCTGTCAGCAACCTGTTCCAGTGTTTGATCACCCTTAAACTGAAAAGAAAACCAAACCAAAACAAAACAACCCTCCAAAACCCCCTTAAATATTCAATTTCCTGTATTCCACCTTGAGCCCATTTTTTTCCTGTCCTTTCACTGGGCATCACTGAGAAGGGACGTGCTTTGTTATCTCCCCACATCCCTGTGAGAATTCATACACAGTTTTACCTGGTTTAAGGCAAACAGATGAGGAAAATTGTGTGGGATGCCTGGGTACCTATGATTGCCCAGCTGTTAATTTTTGGAAGGAGACTTGGGACTATTCATTTACTCTCTTTTCTAATACAAGAAATAGAAGGCATCGCCTGGCTCAGGCTATGAGCCGCAAATTGCTGGAATTTGAGAGTATACAGTACAGAAATATAACTGTGCTTGGTTTGTTCTTACATCTTTTCGCAGACTTTGGTTACTGAGCACTGCTAGGGATAGGATATTGAACAAAACTGATTTTTGGCATGACTTGGTACATCTGCTTTTACTTTCTAAGACCTTAGAGTAGTTTTAGAGGGACAGATGCAGTTGGCTTTGCTACAATACTGCTATTCCTGGCTAATCTGCATAGTGATGTTGATTTTGGGGTTGGCCTTTTTTAAGCTTGCCATACTCTCTGAAGAGGCGGAGATATGTAGCAGCACAAAGCGAAGCGGAGGATGGCCTTTAAATGATGTTCTTCTTTTGAACCAAATGGTTGCTGGCCACAGCGACTCAGGAGCTCTTACAGTCGAACACTTGGAACGGTGCTCACCTACAGGAAAAAAAATTGTTCCTAGATGTTTATTTTGAAGCTTATCATAATTGTAAATAAAGGCTAATATGCATGTATTATAACTCAGGTCTTGCTTGCTTTTTATAGCGTGTGAAATGAGCTTCCACTTGTAATTGCAGGTTTTCTTGACTGATGTGAAGCTATTTTCTCTGTAAGCAGGTACTTCTCAGTAGTTTCGAGCTCTGTTCAAAGTATGAATAATCAATTACAAGAAAACTTGGAAAAAAACCCCTGAATTGCAGAAGGTTCATTTCCTAATGCCCCAGGACAGCAAGAACTTCTGAGTTAGGAAATTACATGCCCTTAACACGACTGTTGACTCTTATTGAATGAAAGCTGTACATCAAGACAGATCTCTCATTACATGATTACAGCACATATTCTCCCTGGAAGATACAAGACACTTTCCCTTTGGATCCCACTTAGGAATTTTTACAGCTTGGAGAACTGCAAATATGCTTGAGAGGAGAGCGTATCTATGACCAATGGAAACATAACAGGGGAAGAAAAGTTGCAAGACTTCACAGAATACCTGCTCACCTCCTGAAATGCCACGTTCCCATGCACCAGAGGCTTTGCTTGCTTTCTGAAAGATGCTGTTTTTATCACTGGACACGATATTGCATCCTTTGGGATGAATTCTCCTAACTGTCAGTAGAATTATTTATATACAAAACTTGTCAGGTTAGCAAAGGCACGGGAATTTGGCTGGTCATTAAGGAAGTAAGTGCGTTTTAACGTATTGTATACTGTGCATTTTCCTTGCCTCCATGCCAGTGAGTGCCAAGACTCCTCCCTTCTGCTGTGGCCTCTGTGTTCAGAAATTCTGGGTTTGATTCTCAGCAGGAGAGCATTTCTCTAACTCTACTGTTTTGGTTAAGTTACTTTGTGCAATCCTGAATATTGTAATTTGTAAAGCAAATCCACTTTGATACAAAAGTATTCTGTAAAATCTGTTATCTCTATAGGCTGAAATAAAGTTTAACGTGTTCAAAACAAACTCTGTTTTTTGCAATCTGTTCTATTCCCTGTTTATTTCTGCTACTACTTTTGTCATTTTGTCCAAACTGTCTGTATGTAAGCAGTTGTAAACACTTTTTAACAATTTTTCCAGTACTGTGAATTGCCTTGAAGGCGCATAGGATATAAATGAAGAGGAAAATAGTGGATTTTCCATATGGTCTAAGTACTATATGAAATTTTAGGAATGCTATTTCCCATTTATATCCATTCATCCCTTTGAATTTCAATCTTTAAATCATTACCTTTTCTCTCAGGACTGCTGTGAGGCTTAATTCATTAATGTCCATAGAGTGCTTTGAAATCCTTAGATGAAAGAGATTATAGAAGTGCAAAATATTAATATTAAAGCAAAAATGTGAACCCGCAACATCTGTCCTTCTCTCCCTTAGCTCACCTGTTCACAAAGATCTTTGTAATCATATAAACTTACCTTAGAATCGAGGCAAATACTTTTTTCCTTTGATGTACAGATAATGTGAGGTTGTAAATGCCCATTTTTTAAAGAATCTTTTTCATATTAACAAAGTTAATGTAAAAATCTTCTTAGCAATGTTTTTAATCTTCTATTCACAGTCTCTGTGCTTCCCCAATTAAAATGTGGTCCTGGTTAAATCCAGCTGAATCTTGTAGGGCTGCATCAGTGTTGAAAGACTCATACTGCTCTCTCCATAGGCTTATATTGGGAAAACAGAAGTTCCTCTATAGGGTTTATGTAACTTCAGACTATAAAATAACTGGCATAACACAATCTTTTCAAAATGCGTCATTTGGTTTCTAGACAGGAACCATCTTCTCTGTCCTACTGCCCGTATTGGTTTCAGTAAAGCAGATTCTCTATTTTCATAGGATGTTAGGATAGTTCAGGTTAGAATGACCTCGGAAGATCTCTAGTCCAACCTCCTGCTCAAAGCAAGGTCAGCTATGAGATCAGACTAGGTTTCTCAAGGCTTTATCCAGTTGGAGAATATCTTAGCCTACCAACTGCTACCTGGAACCACCAGATCACCCATGAACCCAGCTGCTTCTGTTTCCATTATGATCTAAAACCTGTAGAAGCCTTTAGTAATATTACTGAGATTAATACCCCCAAATCCAACACCCCAGAAGAACCTTAACAAAACTGATGCAGGTGTTACTATTGGGACACAGGAGGTCTTTTTTCCCTCTATCTTAACAATTTATCTCTGTAGCTGTAAGACTGCCCATGGATCTTCCCAGTAACTTCTTTTTCCCTGCAAAGAAAATCAGACAGAGGGTAAGAACTGTTAATGAGCCTGCGGGAGGTAAGCGAACAGCCCTTCTGAGACATTGGAGTACTGCATATTTAGGGACAGAGTTAAAGGAAACAAGGGCTGCCACCTTAGCTTCTTGGTTTGGATATTGAAAGACCCCCCTCTTTTGGCCTGCTAAGATCAGAAATTCCCTCTCTGCTGTAGCCACTACTTAAAATCTGTAGAAAGTTGCTTTTCTCAGGCATTTATGATTGCCCTCTTAATCCATATGGGGCATCCCATACGATCTTTCACCGTCTCCAAGAGGAAAGGCTCAGTTTCCTGTCTTCTGAGTCAGTGTGAAAAGACTGACCTTCCACAAAAGGTTTCGGTTTTCTCTCCGGTGCTGGTCTTATGGCTCCCAGCTGGGTAATGCTTTTGTGTTATTGCAATCTTTACTGACAAATAGGATTGAGAACTCTTTATCAGTGTGGAGAAATCCCCAACAAACCTGTATTCAAAGCTCAGTTACAACATTCATGATGTTCAGATTGTCCAAGACAGAGCAGCTAGTTGTGTTTTTAGAAAGATACTGTTGTAGCGTCTCTTGTCATTCTACTGGAGTTCCTATGAACCCTTCTAACAAGAGCAGATTTATTTCCGAATTAGTCCTTTCTGGGGCTGCTGTGCCACTATCCTGCTCTTCCAGTTCTGCCATTTAAAGTCAGTAGAAAACTCTAGTGACCTCTTTATTTGCAGACGGAGCAGATATCTACAAGCCAATTGTGGAGAGTAGCTAGTCTGAATCTATATTTAAATACTCAAATAAGCATATGTTTATTCAGATTTCTCTTTAAAGTTTAGGCTCTGAAAGTTTCTCCTGTATTACATATGCATGTGTTGATATAATCTGGAATTTTGAGTTGATTGTAATACTGCTACTAGATACTGGAGTTGTTTTACCACCACTTCTTCTCCTCAAAGGAGAATTAATCATAGACTTAACTAGAATGCTAATACGAATGATTGTGTTGTTATGCATATGTTGATTTGTTTAATTTTTTCAGTCTTCTAGGTCCCTTTTGAAAACAAGGTTAGCCAACCAAACTTAACAAGCTTTTACTTGAGTGTGTATAAATGTTAAGTAAACAAAATATTTTTGCTGCTTATGCTTGCAGTATTCAGCTTCATTAAACATGTTTATTTATACGCAGTCTATAACCTCTTACAGTACACATGACTAACTTGTGAGACAGATTCCACTCAGATAAAAGAAGACTTGGAAAATGTGTTTTGGAGAACTCATTTGAATGTAGATCTCCTGAGATGATACTCTCAAGGTGTCCTGTTCAAGCAAAACAAAGATCTCAAATCTTGAAAATTGTGAGGTGTGTGACAGGTCAGGTTGGCTTCTCTTAGACGGGCGTTCTCCCATATAACTTTTACAACCATTTTGCACTGTGAGGTTGTCCATGGTTAAGGGTGTCCCTACAGCCAAGTAGGAAACCTGGTTACAGCACAGCAGTGGCAGGCTGAGGCGAGCATTGTGTGCGGGTTAGTACGTCCCACTTCCTTTGGCAGCCTGAGAAGGGGTTTGTTTCCAATTAGGCGTCCAGGCTTCAGAGGCCAAGGAGACACTAACAGCAGAGAGAATTTCAAGAATGCCACCACATCTGGCAGATGTTCAGGGAAGACAAACAACTGAGGTCTGCTCTTAGCCTCACCTGCCAAAGCAAGGATTAAACAAGCGTGATCAAATTGCTTCTTCCTAGGAGGCCTTAGGCCTTCCTAAGCCAACACCAAGGTTTTAATGCCACGATACAAAGTTAAGTACTTCATAGCGATGGATTCATAGTGTAGCTAGATGCCACTTACTAAAAAATTCTGATATCCTGAGAGAACATACATACTGGTTGAAGGAGAGAGCGCGTTGCTTTGGCAGTATGGGAGTACTGGTAAAATCTCGGGGCAATAGCTCACCGCAACCCTAACTGACCCTTGCAAAGGTTTTTTCTTGTAATGATGAGTAACCATGGCAGATGCTGGCTGTCCATGGCTACAAGCCATGGATGACGTTAGCTACTTTGAGGAGATGCATGTTCTAACCATGGGAATACAGAGTGACAACTCTGAGGACGAAATCGATGCTAGCTTACAATAACAGTAGTCGATAGAGGGTTGTCTTAGAATATTTACACTGTAAATATAAGGCACTGTGAAGAAGTTCTTATTTCAGGTAAACTGCAGTAGAGACACAGTTTTGTGACATTTTAGTCCATCTAAGCAGCTGTGCTTATAAGCCATGAGTGAGGAATCTATGTATTTCTTAGCAAAGAGGTAAGGGTACCCACCTTTTAACAAGTACAGGGTGGACGTAATTCTTAGAGAACAGCTGTCCCTTTTCTTTTAAAACTGTCATTTAAATTTAGCATGTGAACCTTCTTTTTAGTCTAATGGTTTTCAGATCACAGGAGAGGTAAATGCGTGAAGCACCTTCTACGGTGCTATTATATACCTGTCTTGTTCCATGGATCAGATAAGCAGTTGATTTCATTTTTCCAAACCTAAATTTTATTTAAAGAAATATTTGGTATTTAAAAAACACCTAGTCCCCCACCTGCCAAAAAATACAACAAAGAATGACAGCAACTGGCTGTCCTAGGGGAAACCTATTAGCTATCTCAAGGGTTAAACTTTCAAAGATGATATTGGATTTCGTAGAGGTAGAATAGATTCTCAAGATGCATTCTATCCCCAAAAGGAACAACTTTTCTTAATGTACATGCATTACACAATAAAATCTTAAAAATGCAAAATAAGACATTTTTAAGAATTCATTGCCTTAAGTCAGAACTTCTATGAACATGCAATTTGATTAGCTACAGCCAAAAGCTAAAAGGTACATAACAGAGCCTGAAAAATTAATGAAAGCTTTGCTATTTTAGTTTAACATCCCTGGTTTTCTGCTCTCTAAACAATCTTACCACTGCAGCCATTAGTTTCGTAACAGAACGTTTTACCAGACCCTGCAGCAGACACACAGACAAATGAACTCAAGATTGTCTTGAAAAGTCTGTGAAAACACCTCAGGAAATGTTGACTCTTACAGTCCAAGGATCAAAGCTGAATTATCTTAAGTTAAAGGATTTAAATTCTTTAGATGATGAATTGCATGTGGCTGTTTATGAATGTTTTGTTTTCTAATTATGAAACTTATTTTTCACTTACCGTGAAATCTAGTTAAGAATATGAGTAACATTCAGTATTTTTAGGCATCTTTTACTGTTTCACAACTGAACTTTGTGACGCTGTGTAGTGCCACAAAAATGGCACTTGCAAAGGAAGCCTCGTATTTTCAAATGCTTATGGTGAAGAGTGTGATTACGGCATTGCGGCTTTCACAGCATTTAAGTAGCCTTGTATTGCAGTGGTAATTAAAACGCATTGGGCCAGATCGGGCTGTCCTTGCTAAGAACACAGCTCCAAAGCGTGATTGATATTAGTGTGCGCTTAATCATTGTGGACACGGTATCTCGAAGTTCCAGCCAAGATCAAGGGCTCGTTTTGTTAGAATTTCTATGGAATTTGTGGTAAAAGGCAATCTTTGATTTAACACATTTACAATGCATAGCTGGCATATAGATTCTATCCTGTGGGAACCCCGTGTGCTTCCACAGCACCCGGGGTGGGCTTAGATGACAGCAAGCTGACAGATTCAGGAGTCCTGAGTCCCAGGCTGGCACTCCTACTCCACCATCATTTTACTTATGTGAACATACTAAATGGCTTTTTCATAGGAGTAGTATTGGGATTTGAACGACATTATCCCTAGACTAAAGGTGTGCATTTAAAGTGTTTTGTTACTGATTTTTATAGGACAAGGACCGTTACCTGTTGTTCTGTAAGGACTCTTAAGAGAATTATTACTGTGTTAACGTCCGATGAAGTAATCAAATTGCTCCCGGTTTCAGTTCTCATCACTGAGATGAGAACTTGGGCTTTGATCATTATCTTTTTAGAGTTCAAGCCTGTAACTTAACACATGATTACTTTTACCTATCTAACAGGCTGGAACACATCAAAGGGTAAGAACCAACAAGAAGGGGAATAGCTTGTGGTTAAGATACTGACGTTCGTTGGGAGAGCAGATTTTGGCACATTCCTCTCATCAGCTCTGTGCCACAGCTGTCTGTTTCTGAAATAGAGATTAAAATGTTGGGGTTTTTTTCTCTTGCCTTCTGTCTGTCTAGATTGTAAGCACTGGTGAGGGTACATCAGTGCAGCACCTTGTTCGTTAGTGCTTCTTGCTACAACCATAACATTTAATCCATAAAAGTATGCCTTACGCTTATTCGATTCATAACGTGCTGAATGTCTGACTAATGTCAGCTAGTGAGGATCATGTATTTGAAGATGACCTTTAACTGGAAAGAGTAGAAGACCACTGTCCTTGCCTTTCAGCTGGGGAGCGTGAAACCAGTAATGCAAATTTCCATTCTCTCGGCATGCAAATTAACAAAAGAGGTGGCAGTACACCTGTCTTCTCAAAGCTCAAAGCATCCCACGTGCACAGGAGAAAAATATAAAAGGTTACACGTCTGTAGTTCTCTACAGTCAAGCATTCCTTCAAAGGGAAAATCCATCACTTTGAAGAATTTACAGAAGAAAACCTCCACAGCAACCAAAGCTGCAGGCAAGCGAGTGAAAGGCAAAATGCAACTGCTGAGAAAAATAAATAAGGGCCTTTATAGCAGTCCCATTGAATTGAAATTTTCCTTTATCACAGACTAAGCTATTATAATCCTCTTTTCTACCTCTAGCCACATATTTTAAAAGAAGATTTTCTAAATATAAAAATGTTACAATAGAAGCAGAGTTTCCTACTCATGTATTATAAACCATCTCTTCCTGTACTAAAATGCCACCTGAATTTGCCAGAGAACAGATTTGGCTTAATTTCTCATTCCTGTTGTCTGCACGTGAAACATCGATCAGGTAAGAAAACCAGCAGTTGAGTTAGAGAGTGACGGAAATGTCATTTGCTGCAGGAGCTGGCATTCAGCAAGCGCACCAAATGCTTGCAAAGTCCTTTGAGCACAGGTGAGACCGAGTGTCGTGGCAAAGTCTTCTGCAAGCCACGATGTCCTTCAGGGTCCCAAGAGCCACAGCAGCCCAGGCATTCATGGCATCTTGTTTTTCCAGGTAAGTTTAAACAAAACCTCAGGCAGCCTAAGTTCATAGACTTCTTTTTACAGAGGCCACATACTTTAAATTAAAGAAATGGCCTAAATTAGATGTAAATTTTATTTTTCTGGTGTTACATGGTAGCCCATGTCCTGAACACTGGGCTGAAAGCCATAGCTCTGCTGAATCAACAACCTTGAGGAGAAAGCTAAAAGCAAGGTAGGACTGTAGTCATAATTTTATCTGGGGGGGACGGGGGGACTGAAATTCCTTTCCGCAAGAATGAAGTGCCACAGAAAGAGTCACGTGCAGGACTCGCTACAGTTCAGACAGAAAATGAGGAAAATGCCTGGAGATCCTGGGCTGGTACGGGGATGGGAAGGGTAAACACTGATGCCGTTCCCGGATACATCCTCCTGAGGACCAGGTACCATTTCTGTTCACGCTGACCTCTCTCGAAATGTGCTAGGCAGTAGCCATCCTGGGTTTCTTGGAGTGCAGACAGAGCAGTGAGCCTTGACCAGCTGACTGCCTTCAGAAATCCCCAGTCCCTCGACACTACCTACTCCTGTGGCCTCCAGCCAGCCTTGACTTTGACGGGAATATTCTGCTCTAAACACTGTGTGTTTCTCGCTACAAGAAGTGTATTTCAGTTTGAGGCTAAATCTTTCAATGTAAACCCCAGGTATTTGGCATCTGTGATGCTATTTGGTAGAGTTTTCTTCTTCTTCCCCACAGACGCTGTGTGGGTCAAGCAGGGCTAGCTCAGATACAGGGTGACCAAGAGAATACGTTGCTACTTGAGGTCTGCTGGGCCTCACGCACCTACTAGCACGGCTACCGGCACAGGCCAGTCAGTCGCATTGGACCGGAGCTGTCTTCTGAGCCGTCTGGAGTGCAACCACGCTTCCATTTCCAGAACTGGAGGGTGCTGAGCTGCCGAAGTGTCTCTGTGAGGAGCGAACTTCCATCCAGCCTGCCTTACTAGCACTGGCGTGTTACAGCTTGCGGGGCTGCAGAGCAGGCTGGCTCCGCTCCAAGTAATTCCAGCATCTGTATTAATGAGAGGCCGCTACCACGTTGATGCTGGTTTTTTTGGAATACCCACCTAACCAAGATGTGTTTGGTACCGACGATATATTGCACTAATAGCGCTGTATGAGCAACACTGCCTTGTGGGCACCTCTTGAGCGGCGTCCCCCAGACCCGTGTGCCCGTTTCCCATCACCGCTCCTGCAGCGAGGCTTCCTACGTCCCAAGCCACTGGGTGGGTGTGTGGAGACGAGGGGGTAGGGTACGTGACGGCCCTGACCAAAAACCTACCCGCATTCCACTGCTGGCGGTTTTATGCCTTCGGAGGGTTTCCTGGGGTGGGTAACGCCAGACAGCCAAAGGGTGCCAGTGCCTGCTGCTTCTCCCCCCCGCCTCGGCGGGCAGGCCGGGCCGGGACCACCGCGCACCAACCGTCCCGCCTCAGGCAGGTGGCCGGGGACCGCCCCGCCGCCATTTTGCGCCGCGGGGCTGTGAAGGGAGAGGGGCGGGGCAGGCGGAGGGG